>LPNX010509783.1:2794-36596 GCA_001517045.1 Pseudotsuga menziesii
TGTGTATTATTTTATTAGTGCACCATGAGGTTTTATGTGATGACAGCATTTGATAACTTTGGTTTTTAAAATATATATATAAGAACTAGCAAAAAAAAATTTTAATTTTTTTTAAAAAAATTTCCACAAGCGTCGCTTAAGCGACGGTTTCGACTGTCGCTTTTCCGACGTTTAGTTTATACACGTCGCGTATCCGACGGTTGTAGGTGTCGCATCTCCGACGCCTTTAGTTGATAGATGTCGCTTATCCGACAGGTGTAGGTGTTGC
Organism: Pseudotsuga menziesii; assembly: GCA_001517045.1. Lineage (NCBI taxonomy): Eukaryota > Viridiplantae > Streptophyta > Pinopsida > Pinales > Pinaceae > Pseudotsuga > Pseudotsuga menziesii. The sequence continues at coordinate 3,063 of LPNX010509783.1, forward strand.
ATCTCCGACGCCTTTAGTTGATAGATGTCGCTTATTCGACGGGTGTAGGTGTCGCATATCCAACGCCTTTAGTTGATATTCGTTGCTTAAGCGACGGTTATGAAAGCTATTTTCTCAAAAAAATTTTACTACCGTGGAAAATATTATGTCGCTTAAGCGACACTTTACATTTAAGCGACGGTTACATAGGTGTCGCTTAAGCGCCGGTTAGTTAAGTGTCGGCTAACCGACGACAAGTTTCCGACGCTTAAAAAAAAATCAAAGTGTCGTACATCCGACAGGAAAGTGTCGAAAATCCGACATGACGGCCGTCAGATTTTTGGTCAAAATGTAGTAGTGATAGGAAGCATTATCCATATTGGGAAGGGCTACTCAATCTTGGGTAATATATTCTCTTAAATTTCTTAGATTAGTTTTCATAATGGTGTGTTGATTTATTTACTTCTCATATTTGATTTATATTTCCATCTAACTATTTTTTCTGTGTATTTTCAGATTTGCAGTTGTTTTATGTAAAGATCAATCCTTTTGAAAAGAGCACCCATATTCATCTATTTTTATGCGATCTACATCCTTTCTTGCTCTTCAATTTCTTACCATTCTTCAAGACTTCCACATTCCTTCTCTTGCGTTGTCACTTTCATTCCCGTATTGTATCCTGGCATTGCGTGTTCCTGCACTCTATATTTCATCTCTGTCCTCATTCCCGTGGTGTATTTTTGCACTGTAACTCATTCCCACACTGTATTATTGCATTGTAACTCATTCTTTCACTGTAATATGTTCCTGTATTACGCATTCCTGCACTGCACACTGTTGTAGTGTATTCCTGCCCTATGTTTTATTCCTACATTTGTGTTTAGACGTTTATTTTCAGAAGTTATTGACAATTCCTACACTCTTGGTTAGATATCATTGATTTAATCATTTTGCACCTATATATTTGTCACTGCAACTTCTGTTGAGACATCATAGTTTAGTGAGGATTTTCAAATCTGTATAAAAAAACAATTATTTTGTTCTCATAGACATTTTCAATTAATTGCATGGTTTGGATGTTATTTAATTATTGTACAGTATATTTTCTCTTTAGCAGGTAAACTTAGTTAATGATTTTGGTTCACTTAAATGGATTTAATGTTCATATTTTATTTAACTCATTATAGTATTGAATTCTTGCATTGATAGTTTCTGTTTTTTTTGCACTTTGGTTTCATTTCATTTATGGTATCTTAATTTTCATAGAATAGAAATTAGAACCTATAGAATGACAATGTAAGGATGTATTGAAAATCTATATTATAATATTTTAACTATTGAACCTACCTTGAATTATTTAATACAACAAATACCCTTATTTAATATTTATTTAAAAAAAGGTGGAATCTATATTTAAATCTGTAACGGTTTATGATTAGAATTACATGTTGGCTCATTTACATTAAGATATTTTTAGAGAGATAGAGTAGTTGTTTTCATTTGATTTAATGAGTGTTTTATAGTTGCATCGTAATTTCATTTGTGTATTTTTATTTACAAATCAATAGTTACTCACCAAAGGATGATTAGAGCCTAACTCATGAGATATGGAGCCTTTACCATAATTGGTTTTCAACCTAAGGTGTTAGATTATTTCTTGTCAAATTGAATTCATTCTTCCCTTGTTTTGTTTATTTCATTGAAGTGTGTTTGTGATCATTTAAATTTGGCTAGAGTAGGCTTTGATCCTACACATATTGTGATTGCAACTTTAAATCTATGATTCCCTAGTTGATAAATTAATGTTGCATATTAATTAACATATAATTTCACCAACACCCCCAACATTCTTCATATCACTAGAAATCACATTTGTCCTTGAGGGAATGGGTCCTTCAGGTCGACAGGTTGTTGTTGTTTCAAAAACTTCTGAGCTTGATCCATTAGTGGACATTGGTAAGTCAAATGATCTTCCTGGAAAATATTGCAAGGAAGCTTGACTTTCTTCTTTTCTTCCCCCCCCCCTCAACACTATTTGTGGGATTTTGTTTATTTTGACCTCCCTCACCCTTTTTACCCTTACTTTTCTTCCCATTGGGCTGCTAAGTGCCCTTCTGGGTGGATTATGCATTATAAACATTTGCAGTCTGGGGTGAGGGAGTGGTAGCCTTGGATTCCTCCACTGAAAATTATTTCAGTGACAATTCATCTATCTGTTTGGCTAGTGATTCTTCAGTTGGTGACTCAACTGAACCAACCATGCCATCAGACTGTGGTCTAGGCTTCAGTTTGGAAAATTCCTTAGTGGACCTTGGCGCCTCATGAATAATCTCATAGAGAATCCCAGACTGGGAATAGATCAAGTCCAATTGTTTGGCACTGAGTATGGCTTCCTCCTCCGAGGTCACTCCTGAAGTTGAAATGTCCTTTGAAATGTATGGAAATAGAGATTTCAAAAACCATTCCAATAGAAATTCAGGAGGAATATTAGCTTTAATGAGCATCTTCCTTCTTCTCCACTACTGAATATGGTCAGAAATGTGAGTGGCCTTATTTTTCCAAAAAATTCACAAAATGTTTGTACCAGCATCATACTGGATAGGAAGTTGGAAGTGATTCAATATACCACTTAGCCGCAACACTAGTTAGATTTCTTTCAAAGAGCCTCATCTGAATCGAATCATTGTTCAACGAGTTAGAGGAACACTGCAAGTGAAACATCGTGGCATGGTCACTCAGATCCTCTCTAGTTTTCCCTTCGAACTTGGGAATGTCAGAAGGTAACTTAATCGAAATTGGTGGCAAAGTCAGATCGTCGCGCACAGGGTCATTCATAAATTTTGAAAGGTATGAAAATTTTAAAGTTGTAAGAAAAGGTAATCTAGGCCTAGCCGTAGATTGATATTGAGGAATTTGGGGTGAGGAAGTACCCGCACCAGTGTTCCAAAAATAAAGGGTTGGGTTGCCCCCAGCCATCGGCTGTTAAGAATTAGCAATGTTCTGAAAGGGATTCCATCCAAAGGCCAAATGATTATTGACCTGAGCTGTGTTATATTGTGTTTTATTGATTTCGGTCGAAGCTTGAGTCATAGATACAGGAGCTATAATTCCCCACTAAAAAGTGAGAAAGGAGAGCTTCTAAAGGCTACAACCGAAACTTGAATATGATTTTGAAATTTCAACCCTGAAAAAGGGTTTTGGCTTCCAGATAACACACCTACATAGGTAGGTTTAGGGCCTACATAAGGTGAGGACAAAGGAATGTGTCCTCCAAAGCATGGAAAACCTTGGACAAATGAAGTGGAACCATTGGGACCACTTTGAGTGTTTTGAAACAAAGATGTAAATGGTATACTAGGTATGCTACTGACAAACATACTATATGGACCAGTAGTGTTTGAATGTGTTGAGGGATTATCCACTCGACCACTCAGAGACACCGAGTTGATGAGTTAAAGTTTAAAGGCACCACTGGTGCGGTAGATACAGTTGATCGCGGTGCAGTCATAGGTGAAGGATAAACTCCACTAGATACCATGGCTGAATTGGGGGTGGACATATCCCCCAAACCTTCTCATGAACTAGACATGACAAAACTCAAAGGAACACCAATTCCAAATGGACCAAACGGATGGACTTGCACTAATAGAAGGTCTCTTAGGTTAGTAAGAGGTGAGTTGTAGTTCCTTGCAACCTCTTCAGGTTGCAAATATTCGATCTCTATTGACAAAGGATCAGTTTGAGTGTATTTTAGTTCAGTCTCGCCTGGAATTTCACTAACACTAGTTTATTCAAAAGAACCTTTTGTTTTCAATCTCTGCCTTTGAGGTGGCGATGGAGGCTCCACTATTGAGAGGAGAGGAAGGTTTTGGAACCTTCTAGACCTATGAGGAGGTTGATCCCCCAAAGCTAAATATTGTTAATTTGACACACCTAGAGGTCATACTAGATCACTAACAATCCAAAGAGCACACCACTAAATTTTCCTAAGTATCACAAAATAAGGCAGGTAAAAGATATACCTTCTAGAGGAGCATCTAGTATGATTAGGGCCCTGTTGATGCCTAGAAATTTGCAGGTAACAACAGTTAGTGATTCTCCCTAGTAAATGTTCCCAACTAGCCCATTACTATTTGGTATGGGGAATCCGTCTGATTTACAGTCCGGCTATCATAGGTCAAGTAACAAAATTAAAGGTTTTACCGGTTACGGCCCAGTCCACCGTGTGTATTTTTTATTTTTTTATGTTTAAGTATGATATGAAAGTGCCTATCTAAAAATGTAGATTGATAGAGAATACGAGGAGCGGTCACAATGTGATGCACAGGTTCTTACCTCTCTTCTTAACTCTTTCGCATCGAAATCACACACAACAAGAAACTAAACTAACTATCTAACCTATCCCTAGGGAGAAATATTATCATTTATCAATGAGTAATGTGTTTCTGCACATGCATTAAGAAAAATCATAGATAGTTGTTACTTATTTCAAAACACATGAACATTAATAGATATATGAACAACAAGATAGCTCATTGTTTATGAAAATATGTAACCTTTGGGCTTTCCCCCAACTGTTTAATCTCACAAATTTGTCTTTTAGTGAGTGCTGTACAATATGTTATATGAAATTAAAATTTAATAGCACTTTTATAAAGAGAGACCAGCTTGGTTGCTGATGAACTTTTCCCAAGTCTGGGCCTCTGCTGTTGTCGGTCTGTTGAGATCTCAGACCCTTAATTTCTTCTTCTCTTTCTTCATCTCTGCTTTTTCATTTTCTTTTTCTTTCTTCCGTGTTGCCTCCTTTCTTTTGCCTTGTCTTCTAGACATATCTTCTCTACAACAGCAATCATCCTGTCATGAATAACCAAAAACTGTATCAGTCCATTTACCTTCTCTATATGCATTCTGTAAGATAAACTATACACAGTGTTAATGCATGAAAATAAAAAATGACAACACAAAGAAATCCTGCGAGTTTGTGTCTTGAAAACCGCTAAAACCACTATCCAAACTAAAATCACAAGCCCGATAAAATAGATTATCTCAATCCAGGCCGCATCTGGACTAACTCGAAATCCTCTGATGGAAGTATGAATCATAACAATGTAACTGCCAATCCAAACCCTAAACTATGCTCTTCATCTCGGAGAAAAACTAGACTCGACCAAAACCCAAGGAGAAACTCCGTGTTCCCAAAAAATAAAGTAAAAGCACACAAAAATGGCGAGAAAAAACCCTCACTGGTGGGAAAAATACTAACTATTGGGTGGAAAAACTCTTCATTGATGAATGGAACAATTGTATGTCAGACGGTCAATTCACTAAGCCACTGCAACGACGGAAGTCATACAGACTAAGGTTTCCGCAGAAAAATAAAACATCGGTGAAATAAAACACTAAAAACTCGTAGAGGCATCGAAGATCAAAAACACTACCCACTAAACACATAGGCATCAGCGATCGGAAGGACTAACCATAATGCATCGGCAGAATAGTTCATTACGCAGTCGCAACGATGGGAGACCGACAGACTAAAGGTTCTGTAATCAACATAAAAACATCGGCGGTCGGCAACTTTAAAGCTAAAGGTCAGAGCTCAGAACCAATAATCATCGACGAGATAGTTTACTAAGAAGCCACAACGGTGGGAGACAAATTGACTACAGCTTCCATGACAAAGAAAACTATCGACAATCGAAAGAACTAAGGACTACAGATTGGCGAGTTTAAACCTTAATGCAGCCGCCATGTCAGCAACAAAAAAGACTAGCCCTCTGATCAAAGTTAACATTGTTCTGATAGAAATAAAGTCAAAAAGGAAGTTAAAACAATAAAACCACGGCATCGGCGAAGATAAGAGCTATCCGCCAGAACGTTTGCCATCTGCCCTCCAAAACGGTGACGACTTAGAAGACTAGTGCTCCGACAGTGATAAAACAAAAAACGCCGACAGTAAAATAAAACAAAAGAGATAAAAGTGCATCGACGAAAAATAGGACAAGCCATCAGTGAAACAGAGAACTAAAACCCCGACTCAATCTTCAACAAACCTCCGACAGCGATAAAACCAAACCATTCGAAAATAAAAAAATGTTAAGTTCCACAGTCAAAAGCATTGACAGTTTTAGATCATTCTACTTCCGAAATGAATGAAAACAGTTGACCTCAATTCAACCTCAAAAATCTAAATTTGTAGCAGAGGAAAAACATAGTTCAGGAATCCAAACAATTCCAGGTAAGATAAAATCAAAAGGAGGGTCCGAAATTTGAAAAATTTGGGAAAAAAGTTGCAGCTGCAACAGGCCCAAAACAAACTAGTGAAGATTGAAGAACAGTTACTTGGGATCTTGTGACAAGTTTTTTGGGTGAAAGCGTTTGAATCAACAAACCGTCCTCCAAAATTATTTTCCAGGGTTTTCTTCCAAGTCCGCCCTAGGTGTAGTGGAAATATCCTTCCACTAAAACCTATGAAATAAACCTAAGTCAAGATACTAAGGTTACCAAGCCTACAAAAAGATTTCAGCAGAACACACACAGGTCTGACTTATGTGCATGGGAAGGGTAGAAAAGCCTGAAATCAAAATAGTACCGACACCACATGGGGCAAGAGGTGGTACTGGATGTATTCCCAAATGCACAACAGTCCAGGTTTATGTTCAAATAAAGTATTGGAGGGGTATCTCTGCAACTAATTCCTCACATTACCTCGTACTTAACTCCCATGTTAGAGGAGATTTTTGATTGATCTTGCATAAAATTGGATTTCCTAAGAGACAAGTCACTATGTCCGTGTTTGAAACGATCCTGGATAGTTGTAGATTAACTGTTCCAAGATCATATCCTAAGCTAGTTGGTGTAGTCCCTAGAAATAAAATGTTACCAGTTAATTTTAATTAATAAGCATTCTTTTTAGGGTTGTTTTTACTCACGATAGTGGAAATTAAACTTCTGATGTTATGACTCAACTAAAAGCAAAATCATAAATGATGTAAAAATTTCAAATTACAATTGCTATTCAAATCCATTTTCTCTTTTTCAAAACAAATGAAATTTACCTAATGAACTTTGGAAAACAAAAGACTTTTTTACTTTTCTTTTTTCAAAAATAAAATAAAAAACGAATGTACAATGTGCCTATCTAATACTATCAATGCAACTAAATGCCTTTTTTTTGTTTTCCTTTGAAAAAAATCAAGATGCTAAATGGAACTAAATGCCTTTTTTTTGTTTTCCTTTAAAAAAAATCAAGATGCTAAATGCAAATTAATGAACCTAAGTAAGTTAGAAATATGAACACATGCAAGAATAAGACTCAAAGATTCATATATCACAATCACAAACTTTGAAAGCTATGCAAAGTTGAAAAAAAAACCACTTGGACTGGAATACAAGCTTAAGAAAAATGAAGTAAACCAAGAAAATGGAAGAAGCAAAGGTCAAGATAACTACTAAAGCAATTAGACAAACAAGAGAAGATATAAGTACTTACAGAGGTCAGAAACCCAAATACTACTCACACTCCAAACAAGGATGCCAAGAGGGAAGACCTAATAGGAGTCTTACACATACATTCAACCTAACCTACCCAAAAGAAAGCTTACAAAATGAAACTTAAAAGAGACTTACAACAAATAACAAACCAATGGGCACTCAGGAAACAATCCAAAAAACAAATAGGGTATCAAAAAATGCTCAGAGAAAGAAAACCCTAGAGCTTTGTACCCTAATATATAGGAACACGTGACTATTGTTTGACACAAATGCGAGCCACCAGCGCATGTGCTCAAGCAAATCCACAAGTTCACAAGGAAATAACAAATGTATGTATACACAACCCGCAAATGGTTCCTAAAATTTTCAAAAAGAAAAATGAAAAGGCCCAGAACCCTGAAGATCTGAAAAGAACGTACTAAAAATCAAAAGTTACAAACCACAAACATAAACATAAAGAAAACTCAATTGAAGTGACCCTAACACAAACTAGACTCTCCAACAAAGTCGTCAGTTCTCAGTTGCTAGGGAATATCTACCTTATGACTTGGGGAAAAGGGTCACCAACATACTATAGGTGTGACTTGAAGACAACTAAGGTTTAGAAACATATAAGATAGAATAAGAGACAAATATTTAACTCTTCCTCTCCAATGCTCCAAACCTTTTGATCTTCAACACCTGCAACAAATATTTATATTTCCTCATAGTATATTCTATTGTTATATAAAAGAGACATGAACATATATCAATTGCATTTTCAAACAAATAACAACATAGATAATAACCCATAACAATAAAAACATTGCATCAAGACAATATTGGAAGGAAAACACTCTTTATTGATGAAGTTCAGGAAACGTTACAAAACCTTGTCTGAGACAAGCTTCTTCTGCAGACCAAGACCCAAGTCCTCCTTGCTCCTATCTCCAAGAGAATCCTCTAACATAACCTTGCTCTCAAAATTGCTTCCCCTATCCTCTACCCCTCCCCTCTCTTTATAGTTGTTGGTGAGGAGAGGATTAGAGTCCTAGGATGGTTAGGGGAGTTAGGGAAGTTACCAATACAGAACCAACTACCCCTAAACTAATCATCTTTTTATTTTTAAACTTATTTTAATAAAACTCATGGGTTTATATGAGGCAATTTGCAAGTGACTCACGACTTTCATGAAGGGAATTCATGGTTACAACTTCTTAGAGTTAACTTGTGGGTTGCATATGGGATGACCCGTGAGTGACACACAATTTTATATAATATGACCCATGAGTGCAAGGAAAATTCATTCATAAAAGTGGTAAAACTGAAGGAGTAAGCATGTATCAAGGATCTCATCCATCTATAAGGTTAGGGTCACTTCAATCCATAGTGTCCTTTTTTGTAACGATGCACTGGAGTTGTTACTCAGACGGAGAAGTTCCATTTCATTGTATAACATACTCCAAAGTACTAATCTATTTTCTTTAGGATGCCATCAGTTGGATTCCCATCTATACCCACTAACATACCTCCCATAATAGTTAACTTCACTACATCAATTGGTAGGTCCTATGTTCCCTTCAATGTTGTCTCATTTGGAGGTGGACATATTCTAATGTTTATTCCCTCAATGGAAGTTAGAGATTCTTCTAGCTTCAATATTCCCTAGGGAAGCATGCCTATCTCTGGAAGAAGGGGCATAGGTAGTGATGTTTCTACACCTTATGTTCAATTTTAGCCTAGCTATACTCACATCTCTTATAGAAAAAAAAAACTTTTATTGTACCTATTAGTCCTTATATTTTTATTCAATATTTTGTTAATCAGAATGAAAGGGAAGGAAATTCCCCATGGAACCCTATAGCTTCTTCTTTTTAAATAACTTTAACTAGAGTGGTCAAGAAATGGAAATAGAGATTTTGAGAGATTCTTTTTAGAACTTCGATGTGTTACAAATGACTTTTCTTAACTACTTAAAATTACCAGTTCTATATGAAACTAGTACTAATACTCTGACATCCTTTTGACAAGACAAATCTATACACGTTTCTAATCATATTCATGAGTGGTGCAATAGGAATCATTTGATTAATATAAGATACTGTTACAAAGAAAATTCTTCCCATGGCTTGGGGTGGACCACAATAGATAGGATGACACCAAAAATCAAATCCATTCTCAAATATTCTAAATAAGTGAAAGAAGCTAACAACTACAGGATAGAGTTCATACATCGACTGAATGTTTGAATAGCACCATCATTGATCTCGCAATCAAATGATTGTTCCCTACAATTCATCCTCAACAAAAAATATATATCCAAGCATATAAAATATATAAAATATTAGCGTTCAAACTAGCATAATCCATGTTAACGTGTATAAAGCAAATATACCCATGGATATAAATATACACATTCGCACATGAAATTGGACAAGAAATAGATATTTCTATTAATGTAAAAACATAGATATAAAGTGAAAAAGTTTATCAAAAACTCGTCGGAACTGAGAAACCAAGTTCCTCCACCCCGGCCTCCACCACTTCAATCCTCTGTAGCAAGGATATATCACAAAGGAAATGGAGATATTGGGAGATGAACACAAATATTTCTATCAATGAGGATAAAGGGATGAAAACTCAATAATATGCAAATGGGGAAAAAAATTCTATAGTTTCCTTATTCTCAAAGTTTCTCCTCCTCCATTGCTTCGCAATGGCTCAATAAATAGCACTCAAATGGGAAATGGAGTCTTGAATCAAAGCGTTTCTAGGAATATGGAACTTGGAAGGCCAAGGATCAAGGTATTCGTTACTTGATGAGGAAAAATCCAAATATTATTTTTAGCACAAAACCCGATGTATGTGGGATGTAATTGTGCAAAATGCATATACGTGAACTGCATAACTGCTAACCCACATGTATTTCCAAAAATGTTTTTTTTAGGGTTAAATTGAAAAATCAGAGCTATACTGAGTAAGGGGGGCATAGTGAGTCTACATAGGGACAAGGGAAGGGTATCACAGCATGATGCATATGGTGTGGAAAATCACGCTATAACAAATGCCCCATAATGTATTATTAGGTCATAGGGGTACATGATGGCTGAAATGCATTATAACAATCCTAGAAGTGGAGTAGTGAAGACTCATCTAGAAGAACTAGCCACTCATGTAACACCCTAGTTTTGACCCCATTTACATTAAATGTATATGATGTACATATTGTAATTAATCGTGGTGTGGAGATAAAGGAAAACACCCCACCATCGATTTAATGTTTTATGTTCCGGTGATTAAAATCATTGCCGATGGTATATCGTGCTATCTCGAACATTATAATTTTTGGCATCATGTAAATATGCATTTATATTAAAATACCCACAACCAGCTATGTCTATGCAACATTAAAAGAGATGGGGGTATGACCTAAGGATAAGGAGGGGGAAATATTTAACCTCTAGAGCCAATGGGGAAAAGCCAAATCTCAAAGGGATAACCCATCAAACCCTCAACTACCCATTTTGTCTTTTGTGCCCAATCATTTAATTCTTCCAAAATATGGTTTAGTTAATGCATGGGAATGGGGAAGAGTATGGTAGTCAGAAATTTGAATTGAAGAAGTCATCAGATTTTGGAAAACATTTTTCTGACTTGTGGGGCAAGTAAATGCTTGGGAATGCATGCCCAAGCCATTACTCACCCATTACTTCCATTTTTGTCACCCATTCTTCTTCACGTTGGCTTCCTTCATGCAGCTAAAGTTTCCTGTATGTAATCATTCAAGTTTTTTCTCATTTTCCTCATTTTTGCATGCCCATAAATTCATTTTGGTATTGTTCAGTAAGTGGGAAAGGAAGATTTACGTTTTTCTTGCATTTTTATGGATTCTTCAATGGCCGGGAACCATTTTCACCTTGATGAGTGGCCAAGAAGCTAGATTCACGATTTTGGGGTTTATGGCAGTTGTTTTGGCTCTCGTATTGCCATAGTCACCTTCAGAAATAAAAAAAAACACGATTTGGGTTTTTTCATAGGTCGATTTTGGCCCTAGGATGTCATTAAATGATTGTTAAAATCGTATTTCTCTCCCTGGTGTTTTCTCCATCTGCAAATCCGTTTTTGGGTTTCCCAATGTTTTTCCAAGGACCAACAATTGGTATTTTGCTGTATGTGCACTCTTTCCTTGGTATGATTTGTTATACTCTTTGATTTGGTCTAAATCAGTTAAGAGTGGAAGAGGTAATTTTCCTAATAAGTCTAGTGCATGAGGAACCTCACTAAGAGATCTTGAGGGTTGATTATTCCTTATTGCACATCCTGAATAGCACTCGAAGGGAATGCATAGCCTGAGGGACTGTACAACAGAGAAGGGGATGATTCATTGTGTTGGATGTGTATGTGTTGGGAAATCCAAATCAGATCTTGTCCAGGTGTCCATATCTCTATGGTTGAGCTCACTAGTTTAGCAACAAGCCCTTCCATCCCCTTGGCAGTCTGATAAACCCAAAAATAGATTTGGCTTGAATGCATTTTGACATATATTTGGCTATGTGTGAGCCTACTAGTTTCCTTTACCTTGGGAAATCATGCCCAGCTCGGGGGTGGCGGTGTTGCTAAGAGATTAAGGAGCACACTGGCCTATGGTTGGGTGGAACGTTGCAGCGACATATATGGTTCCAGGAAGCTTCATTCGAAGATAAGTATTCTTGTGAATTTACCCATGCAACTGTATTATTTATATGAACTATGATGAACATGTTAAAATGTGTTGAATGCTTAATTAAATGCAATTTGCTTCTACTGAATGATAATTCTTTATGCATATGTGTATCTTGAGTTCAATGCATTTTATTTTACGTTTATGGGGCTAGTTTCTTGGGTAGATAGTATGTCGGAAGCGTCCTCTTCGCCAGTCGGAGGGTTGAGGATGTTACAACTCATCAGAATAATACAATTATAACTCTGTATACATGACTACAGATATGGAATATATATAGCAGTGATAGATACATATAAGGACAATGGCCATGAATAGGCATAATGGACATATGTCATAAGTGGTCATAGCCACATACAATACGTAGTGGAGTCTGGTCTCCATAATGAATGAAGACATCTAGTACATGATAAGGTACACTACTCTAGTATGAGAATTGAAATCCCATAGGTACTATTGCAATCAAGGTAGTAGAATATATTGAATTCCACCATAATCCTTCTACACAAATTGTTGATGGTACATTTCCCATCACATAAATAAATGTGTTGAGGTCAAACATGATGAAACATCACCTGATTATCGGTTATTGATGTATATTGTTAACAAACATGATACAACCCACCAATAATGAAATGGGTGTCAAGGTATCGAGTGCATTCAATAAGTGAAAATAGAGGTGTTGAGGTCAAACACTTGAATAATCCATCGATGGTGAGAGATCTTGCCATTGATGACTTCAAGTCTCAAGGCACTCAACTAAATCTAGATCCCAATTCCAAAATAAATGACCTGAAGTCGATGGAATGAAATCCGCTCGAAGGAGGAAATTAAGGAATCCCCCATCAAACAGAATGAGGTACACATCGAGGCTCGATGATTTGGAAGAACTCAGAAAAACAATATGTACATGAATCAATAACCATGTGCATATCTTAGGCACACTAGATCCAAGTAACATGTGAAAGACACCCTCTGAATAGCAACCAATTATGAAAACTATTGACAGAGAAGAGGAAACCACTAGTAGGGTCTAATGGAATCTATTACATGGCACAAATCCCAATGTGTGTATATATTACTTGTCATTGAACACAAGGGAAACCAATCAGTTAGTGACCAATGATGAGATGTCATTTATTGAGTTCAAGTTCACCTACCAATGATGAAAGTATGTCCAGGGTGCTACATAGGATAACAGATCTATAATGTACCAGGAAGGCCGACATGTAGAGTCAAGATAGATTAGGAATGTCCAACTTAGAATAGAATTCCATTTAGCAAGAGCATGAGGAAAATGGAGACACTTAGGAAACATAGACTCAAATGTGCAAACTGGGACACCTATGTGACATAGGAGGCATCAAAAGAGGCCCCATAGGGACTGGAAGCTTAACCAGTCGATGGAAGAAAATCTAAATAATGAGTACAACTACTAAGGTCATGCTATAAAGTTGACCCATGATGAATGGAATCATATAATATGCTCTATTTGAAGGTGACACAACAACTTCCAACATAAGGTAATATCATTTCCCATATGGAATTTTATGTTTTTATTTTATTTTTTGGGTATTTTTTATATTATAAAGTTGAAAAAGAATAAAATGTACTTAGAGTACAATGAAGGGGAAACAAGTGTGGTGATCAAGAAAAATAGTTTCAAGTAGTGGAATGTACCTATGGTCAATGTAAGGAAATGCATGTAGGATAAGGACACTCAAGGGATATTTCCTCTTAGGTGATGGGTGATCAAGATGCAAAGGATAAATAAGAGGTCATGCTTGGCTAGAATTGAGAAAATATTAGAAAATATGTCTTATAATAGTGAAGCGGAGAGTCAACATTAAGCTCAATACAACAAGCGGATGCATGCAATGCATTTACAACTTGATATAAATAGGGAGTCCCAAAGGGATATATCCATCATAAGAGATGAGAAAGAACATGTGGTTTTCATTGAAATTCATGGATGGACTGCAAGGGACTCCCAGAGTATGGGAACCAAATGACAAAATGGGTTCTAACTAGGGTAGCCATGATCTAGAAAGTTCTGCCACTTACATAATGACATTTCTAGAAGCAACAAGAATGTTTCATGTCATTAAGAAGTGGGTTTGTCCCTATTGTTAATGTGACATAGTCATTGGAAAATGCAATGATGCAAGCGGAATGTGATCCTATCCTATATGCCAGTTAAGATTTATATCTTCCATAGGTGTGAAAATATTGGAAACTGTCAAATCCACTAAGGATAATTGAAATTGCATTAAAAAGGAACCTAGCACAACCATATTAGTCCAAAACAATTGTAAATAATAAATAGAGAGTCTAAACTATATGAAAGTGGGTAAAACATTTTAATTAATAGTAAAAAATTCACTGTTTACCATACCATTTGTACTTTTACCTCTCATAATGTTTTTGGAGCTCTTTGGACCCTCAAACTTCAAAGGAATATTCTAGGAGCTACAGGCCATGAAACCGAAAAACACCTGGACCAAATAATTCCTCTCTTCATTCTCTTTCAATTCATGGTTTTTATTTCAAGTTTTAATGGTTATTTTTTTAGTTTTTTGATACAAAACTAGGTATTTCAACCCACGCGGGTGATAATTCATCGGGTCAGGTATAGGGATGGATACATGTATAAAAATCGAAGCCTTCCAATGTGGCTGCACTTTTGTTTACACTAGGACCTACGTTGAGCATCATGGCTGTTGTTTTTTAAGAATGGAACCTCACAAAATCTCTTTTCCTTTGAAGGATGGTTATTGAGTGGAGGGAGAGAGAGCATGAAGACGTTGAAAGGAATATGCATGGTATTTTGGTTACCTAACAAGCATTGCAAATGTTTGGGCTCTATAAGTTTTGGAATCTTGGGAGTATGAGGGCTCAACCAAGATTACTTCAAATGCTTATAAACTATTGGGATTTGGATACAGAGGCATTCATACTAAATGGGATGCCATTAAAAATTGAGGTAGAAGACATATATTTCATCACCAGAATATCCCACCAAGGTGAGGTAGCCAATATCAAGGATCATGGGGAAAGTGGAGGCATGTGTATCGACAATTATATAGCTATATATTTCCTTCCCACCACTGAAAAAGTGGGAACTCAAGTCCCCGTCAATGCAATCCATACCCTCATTCTCAAAGTGATCATTCTAGTTCTAGCTAGTATATCAGGATTGACATCACTACATCAGGAATAATCACCTCTCATGTTCTACATTGTAGAATGTATGAGGGCCGTCCTTTATGACTGGAGTGCTTCCTTACTAGGTAGAATGAAATGTTAGCTAACACATTGAAAACTTAGTTGGACCAATAACTTTTGGTCCACCAAAATATTATGTACTTTACTCTTTGAGAGCGTATTGGGCCTTAGTCCTAGAGTTCAGGTCTACCTGATCCATTCCAGAATCGCTGGACTAAGTTGATGCAGAGGTTAGGAGGGGGTAGAGAACCTTCTCCATTCACTAATGATTTCTTCCACTGGTGGCGATGATAGGTGATTTCCATATATGACTATTCCTATGCAGGGATTGACTTCTATGGAGACAAAGACATGCCACTACCACCGGGGTCCGTATTTGGGGATATAGGTGAGATCTATTTTTTGTTTTTCAATATTTCATTTTTTTGTATTTTTTATATATAGAAATCAAAACATGTTTTTGGTGGTATCATGTATTGATATCAGGTTCATCTTGCTCAGTCATAGGTCCAAGATGGTCAGATGGATTCCCAAGACACTGAAATAAAGGTTGAGGATATGGGATGATCAACACTGATGCTGAATGAACACTACAACATGTATAGAGAAACTTGTCTCATTTGACCCACAGAGCTCCTATATTGGTACAGGTTGGGGATGTACTCGAGGTTATGTAGGGAAATGTAGTCGGGGTACCCCTATCCATGGGTTAAACTATTCAGGTGTTTAACAAATGTAATAGTTTGTTATAATGATCATCATCTAGGACCATAGGAATAGATTCCATGACTCTATTTCTGTATTGGCCATGTATATTTTGAGGGATTAAATCCCAGTTTTGTACTATGACACCATATTTTTGAAACATTTATTCAGAAATAGAAATATATGGTTACCGGTTTGATATATGTACATGTGTATGAATTGTGAATGTATATGGACACTTCTTTCTTAATTATATGAAAAATTGCAATATACAATGTATTTTGCATATGAATCAACAATTGGATTATAACACCTAGGTATATGAATGTATGTAATGAAATCAAAATGTCATTCCAACAATATTACCCTTAAGAACCTTCTTAGCAATGTAAGATATCTAATGCAGTATCAACCATTCAATTACGAAACAATCAACTGCGAATCTAAGTGAAATTATAAATAGTGAATACCATTGGAAATGGCATCTCGTAATAGCTCAATATCACACTATACTCAACCACATTGTTCGAGAATGGCTGAAGGTATACTCCTCCTAGAGACACAAGATGACGCTCAGGTGTATAGGTTACCCAAGAAACATAAGCTAAGTTTTGTGTATGGAGAATGACACCATAAAAAATTCATAAGTACATCGAATACTCCATCGACATATTCCAATTAATAGGAAGCATGTAAACAAACCAACGACACTACAAGGAAACCAAAAACTATGCAAAACTATACAATAGTATACAAGGTGCCAGCCCAAGATGGAAACTTAGGCATGGTACTTCTTAAGGTAGAGCCCATTTTTAGGATCCTTCAAGAAATTCCCTT
Source organism: Pseudotsuga menziesii (assembly GCA_001517045.1). Lineage (NCBI taxonomy): Eukaryota > Viridiplantae > Streptophyta > Pinopsida > Pinales > Pinaceae > Pseudotsuga > Pseudotsuga menziesii. The sequence goes on from LPNX010509783.1 coordinate 20,002, forward strand.
CGTAGACCTCTAACTCATAGGTTCCCTTCTCTAGGATACACCTTACGATGTAAGGACCATGCCACATAGGATTAAACTTACCTACCTCCAATTGTTTGCTTGCTTGATCATATAAAAGGACCTGTTCACCCTCATTAAATAAACATGGATGGATAGACTTATCGTATTGGGCCTTGAAACGACGCTTATTCACTTCTAATTCCATGAATACATCTCAACGTTGCTCATCAAGGTGCTCGAGGTGGACTAATCAATCTTTTAATTCAAAGTTGTCAGGCAATAACTCTATACCTAGTTTCAAGGAAGGGATCTAACATTCAATCACTAAAATTGACTCCACTCTATGAAGTAATTGGTACAGTGAGAAACTAGTGGAATTATTAACCATGGTCCCATAGGCCCGCAAAGCAAGGTGCGACATGGTATTCTAATTAGTCTTGATTTGTGCATGGTTTTCACAGAATGGCCTTAAGAGATTTGTTAATCGCCTTGACATGGCCATTCACTTGGGGGTAATAATAAGAACAATGTTCTTTATTAAACCCCAACTTCAAAGATAATTTTTCCATCATCTTATTCTGAAATTGAATTCCATGATCAGTGACAATCTCTTTAGAGATCCCGAAATGGGTGATAATATGATTGAACACGAAGTGAGTGGCCTTCTCACCATCAAATTTGAATGTAGGCATAACCTATGCCCATTTTGTCAAGTAATCTTCGACAACAATAATATGATGGTGCCCCCCCAGCAAACAGTGGGTTGAAATCCATAAAATCCACCCCCACTTAGTGAAGGGACCGACAATGATAATGGGATGCAACAGGGAAGGATGTGAGAGCATGTTATGAGAAAACACTTGGAAAGCATGGCATATCTTAACCACATTAACACAATATTTAAATATCGATGTCCAATAATAACCTGCTCTTAAAATATCTTGAGTTGTAGAAAGCTTAGATAAATGAAAAACCACACACCCAATTGTGTCAGTCATTAAGCACAAACTCATCCTCCTTGCGAGTCAAACAATGACATAGGATAGAGTCCACCCCACATTGAGACAAAGTGTCACCGATGATGAGGTATTTATTAGCATTATGATGTAAGTTTCATCATTCATCCCTTGAGAGATACTGAGGGAACTTTAGTAGATATACAATGATATCACCAAACCAAGGGTCCATAGATGAGATGAGGAAAATATGCTCATCAACAGATGAGTCTTCATGGTTTGTATCCTCACTCGACTTAGGAATATATGATAATATCTTCGTAAATACCAAATATTTCTTGGATTTTGTCGAAAAAAATCAAGACCAAAATATTATAATACAACAATCCATTTGTCATACTTCCCCCCTATCATATGTTTGGTCAGGATTAAGAGGAATGGATTGATATGTGCTAAAATTGTGGTATGGATAAGTAATATCTAGTGTCATAATATTTGGACTACATGAACAATATCTAAGGTTAACTTATCAACGTGAGTATATCAAAGTTGCGCATCAATGAGATTCTGGATAAGATAATAGATAACGTGTTCATGGAGATCGTCATCCTATTGAACCAAAACCATACCAACCGTCTCTTGAGACATGGACACTTAAAGAAAAAGTCTCTACTATATCATGGACGACTAAGAATATGGCTTAATTCCAATGATTTATTAAGCGCGTCGAAGGATTCCTAGGATCACTCATCCCATAAGAATGGAGTATCTGTATTCAATAAGCAAATAAAACCCTTGGTCAAGTTTGTGTAATTCACAACAAACCAACTCAATAAATTAGCCATCCCTTAGATACTTTGAAGTTTTCTAATTGTGCTCGATGAGGAAAATGAAGTATTGCCTCAAGCTTTAACAGATCGACCATAATCCCCTCCTTTGACACAATGAATCCCAATAAGAGACCAATACTAACAAAAAGGATTCACTTTTGAGGGTTTAAGAGAATATGATAACAATGTCATCTTTCAAAAACCAAACATAAATGTGTTGGATGATCTACTCTCTTATGAGAGTGAGCGGTGAGGTTGTCTTGATACACTTCAATGATACATTTAATGTCATGAAAGGAAAATTTCATTGCCTACTGAAAAACAGATCCAACATTTTTAAAGTCAAAAGGCATATTCTGGTATGCAAAAGTACCCCAAGGACATGTAAATGTAGTCTTATGTTGATCGTCGGGTTTAATATTGATTTGATTGTAACTGGATAAACCATCCATAAACAAGAAAACCTCACTGCCTGCACACTCATCCAAAATATAATCAATAAATGGAGTATGGAAGTTATCTTTAGGACATAACCTATGCATATCTCTAAATCAGTGCATGCATGGATGGTTCCTTGTTTCTTATCACCAGGAACGGGATTAGATACCCATTTGGTTAAGGGAACTGGGTAAATGAAGTCAAATTTAAGGAGCTTCTCTACCTCGACCTTAATGGAAGACGCCTTATGGGGATTCATAGCACATAAATGTTGTCAAACATGTTTGGAATTAGGATATGTTTTTATTTCAAGTTCGACAATACAGGGATTAATCCTTGGCATTTCTTCATATGACCAAGCGAATACGCCGTGAGATTCCTTCAATAAATCGGGTCCAAGAAATGTTGAACAAAATGGTTGGGGATATGTTTTCCATGTTCCCTTTGGAATATATACCATGAGTTCCAAATGGGACCACGAGATGACCACCTTTTGTGCTCAAGGCATTCAAATTCATCATGCTCAATCCATTTGAGCTTTGGGAGGAAGTAAGATCGATGATGCATATCCTACTAAGGCTATTCCAGACCAATCATGGCCTTGATAATAGCCTCATCTAAAGGAAAATTGTCATCGAGGAAATCATGTGAGCACAACAAGTTGATCGCCCAAGTAGGAGGCACAAGAAGATCTTCCTCTTCCGTATGTGAAGAAGAAGGATTGAGGTCTATAGTGACATCAAGTACAACTTGATAGGAAATTTGTTTTGTAGACAACAATATATATACGATGGTGGATGAATTACCTTCACCTATATCGATCGGAGAAGGTAGAGTCTACATATCGTTCAAATATGAGGTATAAAGCAAGACCAAACTCAAAGGAAATGAAACACCACTAGGAATGGAATAAATAGCTAAAATTGGTGTCGAAAATTTAAAAGTTCTCATTAATGAAGGATACATTCTGACACCAACATTCTTAGTTGTTGTATAAGAATTATTGGTTACCGGGATAGTGGAACCTAGTGATGCAGAGGGACCAGAATTATCAAGCAACAATTGATCGATCATCACAATTCTTCCGTCATATGGAAAACATACCACATGATTTCCTTCATGGTATATATCTAGTTTTGACCTAGTAAAATATTATAGCTAAGGGGTGGATCGACCACATCGATATTGACCAACATGCTCTTCCCCCCCAAATGGACATGAAGGGAAGGAATAATTCCATGCAGTCTAAAATAACGTCCATCAAATTTTGTCAACATAGTCATGGATTTGGACAATATGGGGGAGCCCAGGATCTTTCAACAAGCCAGAGACATCACATAGGTCGCAACACCTTCATCAATAATTGTACTTTCAATGGTGTTATTGAAAAACTCTACATGGAATTGGAAATTCACATGGTAAGGTAAGTGAGGCTCGACATCATGGGTATTAAACATGAAAACACTGGGGCCATTCAAATAAACAACTCCTAAAGCACATGTTAGTGCATAATAATGCACTATGGATCACAATTTAGTAATAGTCCTTTCAGTTTTGGGATCAAATGGTTTTTCCAGTCATAGAATCCATGGTCATTTAGAGTCATAAATTCAAGTCATGTGTCTAGTTAGGGTCTTGGTGTGGTTATATTTCAAATTTCGGTCCTAAAATTCATTTAAGTGTTGTGTTCTAGTCTTTGATGCCATATTAGTCATTTTTAAGTTAATATTTTTGTTAGTTGTTTTTCTTGGTATTAGGGGTTAATAACTAAAGTCCATGATCTGAAATGTTTGTTAATGGATAACTGAAGTTTAGCAATGAGTCACTCATTCATATCCATCACTATTAACTCATGAGTCATTATCACAAATCAAGAGTTTGAAGTCAGTTTTCAAAACACCTCATGTAATAATGTCTTTTTGAATATTGGTTGTAAGCTTATGGATTTGCACTGTGTGTAAATTTAGAAATTTTGAATATTGTTGAAGGGTCATAATGAAATTATGATGGCTAGCTATGGCACACGCTATAGAAAGTTAGGATATTTTGTAGCGTAGGATAACATGACATCATAATTTCTCAAACCTTTCATTTTATACCCTAATTAACTTTAAAAAAGGTTGATTTGAGTTGACAAGTCAGTTTTGTGGCGTAATTATGAATAATAGTTCATTCAAAAAGTTCGTTGCAATATTATCTTTATGAAAACCTTCCCCTATTCAGAAAGATACTCATACAAAAGCAGGTACATCAAAGAAGAGTAAGGGAAAAGAAAAAATACAAGCCCAAGATATAGACAAAAACCATGGTAGTAGTAAAGAAAAGTAGAAAGGAAAGAGTAAATTTAATTTTACTTTTGAATATGAAGAAATCCCTGCACCAAGTATGCCTCTAACGAGATCAGAAAAAAGAAATATTATAAAATGAAGGACGTCCCAAAAGAATAGCAACTACCAGCCCAACAACAGGAATTAGAAGATGATTATACGAATAAGGATCTCAATATTAAACTTAAAAAGGCACAACTGATGATAGTCTAGTTAAGGGAGGAGAATAGAAAGTAGAACGAATCCCACCAAGAATAGGCAATAAAGATAGCAAGTGAGATGAATAAGATTGAGGATAGGATAAAGAATACCAAAAAATTGTTAAAGGATGGATGATCACTAGAAAGAAATTGTTAATCTGAAAAGACAGAACATAACTTTGCAAGCATAAAATAGAGCTTTGAAAGAATAATTGGAGAGGATAAAAAGAAAAGTGTCAAAGAGAATATTTAAGATCCTTTCTAAATCATCAGTCACAAGGACTTCAAGGTAAGAAAAATTCTAAATCATTCCAATTTTTGTCTGAAGAAAGTAGTTTTCCAGATATCGCCTTTTGCATATGAAGAAGAAACCTTAGCCTATGTTAAACAAGTTTTGGAGGTCTGGAATTATTAAGGAATGGTCACCTACATTTATTTTCATAGATGGAATGGAAATTGAGTTAGGAAAGGGGTTTGTAAGATCAAAAAGTCAAACTGCTTGTCTTATGTTTGAAAGGTTTTCAAAGAACTGTAATTAGGGTTTCTGGTAATTTTGATGGTAAGGGTCAGTTTCATTTTTTTCATATAAGATAAATGAGGATTCTCATGGTTATTTATTCAATTTTGGTTCTAATTCATCAAAGGAAATGAGAAAATATGTAAAAAGGACATTTCGTAGCATGTTCTACTTCGAAATATTCTAGACTTAATATTTCGAAGTGTTTCCAATTCATTGCGAAATGTGTAGGAAATTAATTTCTAAAAGCTTCTAGGCTGCAGTTGATGATGCTACTTCTACATTCAAGTTGGAGGATATGAATACCTTGAAAATATTGAGATATCAAAAAATTTAGTTTCTGTAAAAAGTGCATTTGTTATTTTAAAATGTAAAACCTAATTTGTAGGGTATGGACTGATTTATGCACATATTTTGAAACTATCACGTATTTTTCAAAAATTGAAGGGATTTCGAATCCTCCTAAAGCTTATGTAATATTTGTATATATATTAGTGAAGAACAATGGTAGAGGGGTTGGTTCTAGAAGTTTGAGAAGATACTTTTGGATGTACCTATGAAATTTAATACAAACGTTTTCAAGATAAATTTGCACAATCATTTTCTCAAGGATTCATGTGTTTATGGTTAGCTGGTATTGTGATGCCTATTATATATGTTTTTCTTATGCTTTTATTACATTGAATTTCATTTCTTTTAAGTGTCTAGTTGAAGGTGACTGTTTAGAATTCATTAATCGACGGTGCTCTAAACCCGGTGTAATTAGATACTCCACTCACTTCCTCTAAAATTATACTTGAAATTCATTATCAACCAGATGTTTTAGACGTAATATATTATTATCTTAGTTCTACTTACCATACTATAATCAACTTAACAACCAGATTTACATAATATTTATTGACCGTATGTCCAATTGTTTTTTCCACCTCAAGTAAACCAGTAAACATTCTAGAAATTTTATTTTATCTACAGTATTGGTCACTTTCCAAGTATGCTATAATCAGAAGTCATCTTGAGTCAATTTCATAAGAGAGTTCCTTCTCTAATTGGAAGGACCAAAATCCAACCTAAAGAAGGTCTGAAAAGGTTACCTTAGGGGTTTTTTGGATACAACCCAGATAAATTACTAAGTGCTAGCAACAACTAACAAGGATTTCCTCTGCGAGGGACAAATCTGCAGTATCTCTAAGGCCAACATCACACAGGGAGTCTAGAAAAATACGCAATGATAAAATAGTGTTGGGAGGATTGGGAATTAGGATTGTGCATTGAATACTTAAGGAATCCTTTCGGTATGCCAAGGTATAACTTCAATATTATCGATCTAGAAAGGTATATCCAGAGGAGGATTCTCTTTTCCCATGCTCGGTTGCAACATGACATAGTCACGTGAATGGGTAACAACATATATATTCGACAACATATTAATAAAACCATGACCACCTTCATGGACTGGAAGTTTTTGACTCCCTCAATAACCACTTCAGTGGTTGGGGTCCTCAAATTCATGTTTTGATTATCTGGAAGGAGGTCCATTAGCACAACCAGGATTTGTATCATGAACATTGAGGATTCATCAATCCTAGTGCACAATTGCATAAGATGGTCTCCTGCGCAAATTTTGCATGGGAATTTGACCTTACGTTTAGGCTTGTTGTCCCCACCATCATTTTCATCCTTCTTGTTGCAATTATTTTTCTCCTCCTTATTCCCACCCTTCTGATTATTCTTCCCTTTTTTCCTATGTTGTCTAGGTTGTTGGTTACCCTTTTGGTTCGACGACTACACATAATCTACATCCATCGATTGGGTGGGGGTGGAAAAATTGGTAGGTTGTCTGGTTACAGATTGGTTAATAGACAAATTTTTTCATTTGATTCGTACCCAAGTCCATAGTTTTTGCACGTGGAGCCAACAATGGCATCAGGATGCAGCTCAGGATTAAACTTGGAGTCATGATTCGACCTCATTGTGCCATAAATGATCTTATAAAGGATACCATACTGAACATAAATAAAGTCTAATTGTTGAGCTCAGAAAATGGCATGTTCCTCGGTATCCACTCCAGATGTCAAAACATCCTTCACGAAATAAGGCAATAATGACTTCAAGAACCACTCCAATAGGAATTCAAGTTGAATTTTGGCCCTAATCAATTGATTTTGTACACACAACTCCTGAATATGGTAGGAAATGTGAGTAGCCTTGTATTGACGAAAAGTTGAAAAGAGTTTTGTACCGGCATCGTAATGAACCGTTAACTAAAAGTGATTAATAAATACCATGGACAAATCATTAAAATTTTGGTATGTGCCCCTTGACAGCTCTATATACCATTTAGTGGTTGGACCCATAAGGTTGTGTTGAAATAGTCTCGATCGAACAGAATCATGGTTCAATCAATTTGAAGAGAACAAGAGATGAAAAGTTGTTATATGATCATCAGGATCCACTCCCTTATTAATTTCAAACTTTGGAATGTCTAAAGGAAGCTTATAATGGACCAGAGGTCATGCCATATCATGAAACATCGGGTCATTCATGATTCTAAACCAGTCAAGAAGATTCAACATAGCTAAAAATGGGAGCCTATTTTGTCGCATTTGATTCCATGCCCCCTGGAAATATTGGTTCTAATACGATGGGTTCTAATACATGCCATGACCTTGACTAGTTGGATAATAACCTCCTTCCATATGACCCACATAAGGATGCACAAGGCTTTGTATATGGGTCATTCCTTGAGAATGAGGAGAAACATTACCAAAATTAACCATTTTATGAACATGTGAGGAGGCACATAACATCCCTACAAAGGGACTCCAAATCATAGGGGACCCACACCAAACAGATCATTCCCTCCCGAGGGCGTACTTGAAGTAAGGGAGTATTCTTCATGAGAAACACGTTTGAAGGAATAGGTGCAGTGGATGATGGGATGAAATATGGGATGTAAGTCATAGACCCAATGTTCACATACCCACCACCACCCCTAATGGGATTGAGACTAATGTGAGGAGTCGACTAAGAGAGTGACCACCCCCTAATGAATGGAGTATAAGGAGTAATATGACCACCTCCGAACTTATACGTAGTGAAAGGGTATGACATGCCCCCTATTCCAACACTAGGTTCAGTACTAGGAATGTGGATGGATGATGGAATACTCATTGAAACATTCAACATGCAAAAATTAAAAGGATTTGAAGCAGAGGGAATGTACTAAGCCTCAGTATGCGACCCTCTTGAGGAAAATTTTAGGACAAAGTCTGAAGACCATGTGAACTCAAAAGGATTTGTTGAAATGAGATGGGAAGGACCAGTTATATAAGGGCTAGTGTAAACTGGAGTCCTAGGGACCCACAAACTAGACGAAGAAGGAGTCCCAGGGACTCCTCCTCCCAATGTATATGAAGGGGTGTTACACCTAAATATCATCATTAGCATGTGATGAGGTCCCAAACTTAAATATTTTTCTTTAATCCCAAAATGTGAAGTGAAAATATTGGTCCAGACATCAAATCTACATATTAAAATCCAACGCCACCTCTACCCTTTAGTCAAAGAGTGGTACCTTCTTCTGCACCGCCTGTAATGTATTGACAGTAAGCAATGCCATTGCCTTTACCCTTTGTTCAAGGCGTGGTTCTTCCCTGTCACCACTCTGTCTCAGTGAGTAAGAAGCGGTGCCCTTGGTAAAAAGTGAAAAATAGAGGTTCTCACAAAGGTTCTCGAAAAAATGCTTCGTGGCACACTTATCCCTACTCACTAGGGTCATTTGGGATTGAGATCCATCCTTTAGGGATCTCCTATCCACCTCACCCACCAATTTCTCAACCATCTCTATCCATCCCAAGCCTATAAAAGTAGGCTCATACTCCATGGTTGAAGAGAGAGTAAATTTATGTTGTTACTTTGAAATTATGGCCTAAATAAGTAGAGTGAGCTTGAGGGAGCAAGTTGGAGCTATTGGGGATGAGATATTGGCTTTGTGAAGGAGCACATCGACACTAAGGCATAGGTTGTAAACTTCTTCTTTATTATTTAATGCAAAATTGGTTCCTTTCCCATAAAGTATATTGTGTTATTATTATATATTTTATTGTTGAATTCCTTAGTCATCAACATAGAATAGTGGATCATATTCTGGTGCTTTTTTTTCTTGTTTGTTGTTTTCATGTGATTATGCAAGTATATCTGTGAAGAGCCATCATTATGGGAAACAACTATATTATTACATCAAAGAGATTGATTCCATATCTCCACCCATTCTAGGGAATGTCTTCTAATTCTATTTTGTACCATTTGTTCTAGATCTGAACCATTCAGACTAGAGGAACAACTCATGTCCATAGGAGGTGCAAAATTCCTAGCTACAAGGGGTCAGAGGGAAAATGATGTCTCTAAAGTAGTACTCATCTAGAAAAGTTGAATGAGCCCTTTATCAGAAAGAGGGATGACATCTTGTCTCTTCCTCTTGTAAAGATGTTATGTAGGGTTAAAATTTGGTAAACCTGCTAAACAACAAGATCAATGGGGATCCAAAAGTATATCCAAGATGACTCCACAAAGAGATACTCAGTTAATTGTCATCCCTTACACCAAATAGTGAACACATAGAAAAAATCTAAACAATATATAATCAATGCACACAAGCAAGGAATAAGGATCAATTATCTCTCGAATGCAGCATGTATGTCTCACCTAGGAGAGGCTTGAGACTCCCATACACTACAAGAAGAGGTGCGTGACCAATTATAGTGGCCCTGAACTTCAACGCAAAAATCATCTGTGTCATCCGACCCCTACTTGGTCGGGACACCCAAAAAATAACATCTACAATTACCCCCTATTAAATTTAATGAATCATAGGATCTTCATGCCTGCATGAATTCAATTCGAAAATAAGGTTGCAAAAGAAAGAGAAGAATTTAGTAGAGACTGATCAATTACTTATAGAAAAATTGCACACGCATGGAGACAGAGTTGGAAGAATATCATTGCATCCATTAATTAGTATATGGTACGTAATACAATAGTGTTGCAAATATGATAATTTGAATACCTAAGATAGGATTCGAATATACCAACCTGGGTTGACTTCGGAGTTAACTCGGTGTGGGAAAATCACCACTAGAGCTCACTAATGCAACTATGGATCACTCAATCAGTTCAGAACTAGTTAACTGATGTAGGTGTAATGTCCCAAATTGGAATTGGGTCACAATGGCCAAATCACATTTTCCATATTCATGAAAGTTGTCAAATGGATGCTAAAAGTCAAATAATTGCCAAGGAGGAAAATCACTAGTTTCCTAGGTTGGGGGTGGAAGCTTTGAGATTTGGAATAAGGGGGATAATAAATGATGTTTAGAAATTATAAGGGGATAAATATTTAATAATTGATCTTATTAAATAAATACAAGAGAAAATGGAAGTGGCAATAGAGCATGAAGACACATGGAGACTATGGGGCCCACACTAGCTAGAATTCCTATGTTAAATGGTATCTTTCTCTTGCAAATTTGAATATATGGGAAGTATAATGTTTTTGTATGGATTATAATGTTAATATACTTGTACATATACTTCATAGGTCTAATTTGGGATGAATTCTAACTTACATGGGAGAGGAAGAGCCAAATGGGAGTTTCATGGACTCTTGGCTAGATTCTCCTTACATTTATGACAACTATGACACCAATGACGGAGATTCTATGACAGTTATGACCCAAGTCAGATTTTAAGGCTGAAATAATGACATAATGACATGTTAGGCATGAATATATCATATTGGAGGTCAAAATTGGGAGTTGGAGAAGACCAAGAGGCTCCTACTCAAATTTGGGAGAAGAGGGAAGGTGAAGAGAGAGGCCACATGGCATAGCATGAGCCGCCACACCAATTCGACTTGGATTTGGTTTATTTATGGATTTGGAACCTTTAATACCAATAATTTTTATAAAATACAGGGATCAGCCATGATAAAAATCTTTTTCTCATTTGTGAATTGTGAGAGCTAGTGGATGACTAGTTTTCTTGCTTAAGCCAATTTCGAGGGTGAAAGATTCCCATCCTAGTTGGTGTTTGGAAAGGCCACTCATGTATTTCATGGATATTTAATGGAGTCTTATTTTTAGTTTTAAGCTACAGGAAATAATTTGGATTCTTCTATTGCAGCACTCTCTCACAACTATTTCCAGTTTTCACACCATATTCATGCCAATGGAGGGATTATGCTTTGGGTGAGATATTGATCTCTTTGGGGAAGATTATAATAATAATTATATTATTTTATGATGTATATTATGTATATTTTAATTTTATAATTCTCTTAGTTCTAAATACCCAAAATAATTCATGTAAAAATGTTGAACAATGAAGAAATAGTGTCATTTCCCCACTATCTTGTTGTGAACTATTGCAATGCTGATGATTTCGAAATTGGGAGAGAATTTAATTGTCAATTTATGATTGGAATCAGTTAAATATTATATTTTATTCATTCTCATAAAGTTTCAAGTCGAAATTCCCAAGAGGTTTATGTCAAAATGACTTTTAATGAGCAAACAATGACCATTTCCACTCCATCTTGATATATGCCATGGTAATTCTTATTATTTCGAATGGAGGAATGTATATATGATAAATTTATGATGTATGGACTGTAATTAATATTTATTTCAATTCTAATTTTCATTACTTAATCATTGGAAGCCATTTTACTCATTTTTATTATATTGGGAGAAGATTTGGTGCATTTTCCACAAGGGTCGAAATTGTGACTTGGGAGTTGTTTTGGAAAGAGTCATAATAGACTGTATAAACTGAAACGTGATGCATATGAGAATTTTGAAATTTAAATTACATATAAACAGTCTCTTTTCATAAATTCAAGTGACTTCGGGATAATTTGTGAAGCCATTTCCGGCAATTACCCAGGGGGAATTGGAGCACCAATTTGCTAGTAAAGACTCCTACTTTGAACAGAACATTAAAAAAGTTTGTAGAAGTAATTGGGAGGTAAAAAAACACACAATAGAATTATATTTAATCTATATTATCATTCATGTACCTTAAAATAAAATTTGGAAGCATTTGGGTCAATTTGGAGGTCTAGACATCAAAACTAGTCAAGAGCCAAAATTGAGAAAAAATGGAAAATTGGGCACATGGCATAGCATGAGAAGCCACACCAATTTGAATTGGATTTGGTTTATGGATGGATTTGGAACCTTATAATACCAATAATTTTTATAAAATACAGGGATCATCCATGAGAAGAATCTTTTGCTCATTTGTGAAATTGTGAGAGCTAGTGGATGACTAGTTTTCTTGCTTAAGCCAATTTCGAGGGTGAAAGATTCCCATATTAGTTGGTGTTTGGAAAGGACACTAAGGTATTTAATGCATATTTAATGGGGTATTATTTTCAGGTGTAATATACAGGAAATAATGTGGATTCTTCTATTGCAACACTCTCTCTCAACTATTTCCAGTTTTCACACCATATTCATGCCAATGGAGGGATTGCGCTTTGGGTGAGCTATTGATCTCTTTGGGGAATATTATAACGATAATTATTTTATTTTATGATGTATATTCTATTTATTTCATTTTTATAACACTCCCAGGTTGAAATACCCAAAATAATTCATGTAAAAATGTTGAACAATGAAGAAATAGTGTCATTTCCCCACTATCTTGTTGTGAACCATTGTAATGCTGATGATTTCGAATTGGGAGAGCCTTTAATTGTAAATTTATGATTGGAATCACTTAAATATTATATTTTATTCATTATCATAAATTTTCAATTCGAAATTCCCAAGAGTTGTATGTCAAAATGACTTTTAATGAGCAAACAATGACCATTTCCACTCCATTTTGTTATATGCCATGGTAATGCTTATTATTTCGGAAGGAGGAATGTATCTCTGATAAATTTATGATGGATTGACTGTAATTAATTTTTATTTCAAGTCTCATTTTTATTACTTAATAATTGGAAGCCATTTTACTCATTTTTATTGCATTGGGAGAAGATTTGGTGCATTTTCCCCTAGGGTCGAAATTGTGACTTGGGAGTTGTTTTGGAAAAAGTCATAACAGCCTGTATAAAATGAAACATGATGAAAATGAAACTTTGAAAATGTCCCTTACACATACCCATACTCTTTTCATAAATTCAAGTGAATTTGGGATCATTTGTGAAGCCATTTCGGGGAATTACCCAGGGGAAATTGGAGCCCCAATTTGCTAGTAAAGACTCCTACTTTGAATAGAACATTAAAAAAGTTTGTAGAAGTAATTGGGAGTTTAAAAAAAATAAATTAGAATTATATTTAAGTTATATTATCATTCATTTAACTTCAGATAAAATTTGGAAGCATTTGGGTTAATTTGGAGGTCTAGGCATCAAAATTGTGAAAAAATTGGAAAATTGGACATTTTAATAAAATTCCAAAAGGGGACATTACAGTGGTATCAGAGCATGATCTTGGAACCTGATGTGGTATTATATTTATGAGTACAATAATTCAGTGACCACCATTATATATTGAAACCAAAAGTGCTTTTTTTGAAGAGGAAAAAAAAGTAGGAGAAGAAGCCAATTTTTTTTTGGAAACTATGACTAGGCATGAAAAGAGAACCTCATATGATGGTGAGGAGATAATAAAAAGCATGGAACCTATATTTGAAGACATGAACAAGAATATTGAAGACATGACCAAGAATATTATGAAATGAGTTGAATTTTTGGCTATCCAAAGTTGGGAAAAATATATTGATTTTAAGAAAACCAAGGAGAAAAATGCATCAGCTTACTTGAAGGAGCAAACAGAGGAGACCCATGAACCACCTAGTTCTGAAATAGGTGGAGTAGAAGAATTATTACATGAATATGATCAAAATTCACTCCCAAGTGACTCTAAAACATATGAAGAGACATCACATGAGTATGAAGAAGTTTTTATTGAAAATACTGAAGATAATTTTGAGACACATGCTACCTTGGAAATGAAACAAAGAGCATCTACTGATGGATGCTTGAACTATGAAGGAGTACCTACTGATGGGTTCTCACAACTCTATGTTGGTGACATAGATATCAGATTTAAAAATGTTGCTACAAGCCAGAATTCCATTAAAGATGAAAATGAAGACCTTGTAGCAATTGAAGAAGAAACAAGATCAACTTCCCCATCACCACTTGAGCTTCATGAAGTTGGTCCAAGAAAGAAGGAAGAATATGAGGAGGTTCATTTGCAAGAGCCTAATTTTCTTGAAGGGTCCTCAAATATGAATGAAAAGAAGACGCAAGAGGCCCTTAGCATACTCCATGACACTCAAGAATTGGTATCAAATTCTTATTGGAGAGCTACTTCCTTGGAGGATCCATCCTTCCTTGAAGACATGGAGAAGATCCAAAGAGCAATGTGCAACATCAAAGGTAATTTCATGTCTTTGATTTTTGATAGAAAAAATGTCATTGAGCTTATTGAATCGTTACATGAATCCTACTTGAAGAATAATGAAGTTATTGATAAGCTCACAATTCAAAATGAGCAACTTCTTGAAAAGTTGCAAGACACTTGTTTTTCCTTCGATGTTTCAGATTTTCATAAGGTAGATTGCTTTGGAGGATTCTCATGACATGATGGATCATGAGAAACATGAAAAATTGCAGGTTCTTGATGTATTTGAAGATAATATTGATGAGAGACAATCACTTGTTGTGGTGGAAGAGGAACTTGAGTTGCCTCTTGAAACTGGTTACACACTTTTTGGAGAATTGCATGATTCCACTACATTGAAACCAAACTATGAGGAAAGTTTTTCATTTTTAAGGGAGGTGCATAATCCTACCCCTATGGATCCTTCACATGATAACAATTTTTTACTTTCTGATCACTTGGGTGAGTTAGTTATTTGTCCTACATCCTACACTTCCAAATTTTGTAACATGCATCCTAATGAAGTATGGGTGAAAGGGTTCTTTTTGATGGTGCCACATGAGGAGTATGGAACTCCTAGATTGAATTTTTATGATGGAATGGTTGGAGAACCTTATTATTTACATTTTCAGCAGCATCCTTTTTTACATTATGATGATACACATCTACATTGGTGCATCTATGATGTTCACTTGAGTCACTTGGAGACTCATGATTTTCCTTGCTCCTTTCCTAGTCTATTTGACGTTGGAGGAACTTCATCACACACTTGGGTGAAGAGATATGTGATTGAAGAACATTCTTATTGGAAGAAAAATCCTTTTTTATTTCATGATGATATACATATTCATGGGTGTATTGATGAGACTTCTTTGATCCACTTGAAGTCTTCATTTTTTCTTTGCTCATTATTTGGTTCAGATTTTGGTAGAGGTTCTTCATTCACTCCTTGGATGAAAGAACACATGGCTGATTATATTGATGCACATTATATATCTTTGGAGCAGAATAGTGGGACATGGGATCCTCACCTATGTCATTGGAGCATATTTGATTGGTCACTTGAAGCTTGTATGCACTTCGCAAATGGTAGTCTACTCATTGGGAGGTATAAGCACTTTCATGATTTATTGGTGAGGCACCTCCTTGATGTACATTATTATTATGTTTTTATATACTTTGATGATATATATTATGCACTCATGATGTTTGGAAGAATGCATACAAGAAAATGGGATCTAGGAATTCTCTTTTCAAATGGTATGGGTTGGAGAGCACTCTTAATTATTGGAGTGCAATGCAAGCAATGGGTTTTAGTCCGATTGATTTCAAATTCTTTGGGAAACAAGCAGTATGGGAGATGGATTCCCCACTTAATAAGGTGATGTTAATCATAGTAGTGTAGTAGCAAGAATGGTGGCTCCTCTCTAAAATCTTCATGAAATCTCAAAGACTCAAGGTGGGCAGCTCAGTGGCAACTTCAAAGAATCATACAGAAAGCAGGTTCTTCAACAACCATGTTTGAAATTGCTTGAGAACAAACAATATTGGGAATGGAGGATTTGTAATGTCCCAAATTTGGCATTGGGTCACAATGGCCAAATCACATTTTCCATATTCATGAAAGTTGTCAAATGGATGCTAAAAGTCAAATAATTGCCAAGGAGGAAAATCACTAGTTTTCTAGGTTGGGGTGGTATTGACGCCTTTCACACACCTGGGTCATGTGGCAGAAATATTCAAGCCACTCGGTGTGTCCTTAGGGGCAAGTCTTGAGTCAAGGCTGTCACCTTGTTCTTGACTCCTCTGTTTAGGCTCAACTCCTAATGAAGCCAAGGGGGGTAGACCCTATTAAGTTACTAAGGC
>LPNX010509802.1:4362-16422 GCA_001517045.1 Pseudotsuga menziesii
ACTTTACGCTAATTAAAGCTTGCTGGTTTTTAGTAGGTCCATCCAAAAAGAGGAGGAGGTGCTGTCCGAAAAGCGATTTTTGGGCCATTCGAAACCCCCTATGGGTCTCCCCATCTTCCGTAATCATTATTGTTGTACTTTGTAAGCCCTTGGGTTCGTTCGGTATAAGAACCAAGCGGCATTTTTCAATTAATTTGCTGATATTTGTAACTCTTAATAATAAAAAGAATTACTTCGAGTAGGCTCTTTTGAGCCCACTCCCCATCCCCCAGGGGGGATCCCGCGTTTTGTGATTTTTGCACTTTTTCACTTTTTTCTAGTTTTGTCTTGTATTGCAACATTGTATACTTTGAATCATAAGCATTTCAATATCTTTTACAAATTCAAAGTAATCATACTACTTACGCCACGACTCCGGTGTGTATGCTTTGCACTTGGCTGCGGTTCGTCCGATCAGTCAAGTTGTATCAAAAGCAACGCGAGTGACTAGAATAATTAGGATTCACTTTCCCCAATCAACCACCTCAGGCAAAAATCCAATGTCTCGATTAAACCGTAAACGGTGGCAAAATACCCAAAGGAAGTGGGAACTACTGGATAGTGACCTCGAGGCGCCGATCTCTGTTACATCCTAGCAGGCCTATTATGAACACAGTCTCAGAGACTCCATTCAACCCACACATTCTTTGCGGGTAGCCGTAGCGGTTGTTACTTTTGGACATACTCCAAGTACCCCCTGGGTACATCTGGAGTCCTCCCCCCTAATTTAATTCATTCATCATACTTTAACTTTAAATTTGACCAAGAGCACTTGCAACACCCATTTGTATTTCAACAACAATCTCATTTGTGGACTCCATTATTGGCACCGATCTATTTGATATTATCATATGTTTTTGCATTACTGCTTATCAAGTTTTGATTTCTATGCTGTTGTGGTATAACAAATATTGCAAATATCTTGTGTCGAATTTATTTGTCAAAACTACCAAAAAACTTACTCATTTAAAACCATCATCATCTAAGTAACCAGCCTTAATAACTTGTAGGGTCTACCCCCCTTGGCTTCGTTAGGAGTTTGCCTAAACGGAGGAGTCAAGAATAAGGTGACAGCTTTGACTTGAGACTTGCCCCCAAGGACACACCGAGTGGCATGAATATTTCTGCCACGTTTCCCCCCAGGTGCGTAAAAGGTGGCAACAGGTACTTTATGGTTATATTAATCCATGTATTGTATGTTGAGCTCATCCCAACCATTGATTAGAATATTTTATCTTTTAATCTTAGCCACTCGTTTTGAATGTGGTTAGGATTTTGGTTCTATCATTTCTATTTAAAGGAGAGAGCTTCTCATTTGTAAGGGGTCTTTGGCTCTTGGATCTGATTAATAGAAAGATTTTTTTGTGGATATTTTCTGGATATGCTTTGCATCTGATGTTCTTCGATGGTGATTGTAAAGTCTTTTGCTTCCTAGCATTCGGGAAATTGTTATGAGATCTATATTTTTTGGGGATCATTGTCTTGTCTACAGGAGGACGACTTCAGCTTGGGTGTTTTTGCAGGGGGACCTCAACTCGCTTGGATTGTCTTCATTTTTTATCAGGGATTCTTGCTATTTTTCTGCAGCATATAGCTTTTTTGAATTTTCTCATGTCACAGCAAATCTGATATGGTTAACGTTTGTTGTGTAGGAGAGAGAGCGCATTGACTTCCTCAGGAAAACACTGGACATAGAACTTGTTTCAATCTTCTCAAATTGATCGGGATGGCGGGGATCATCATCATCAAGGCATCTACAAGCATTTCCAGGTAAGATCTAACAGGTAAGTCTCTTCTCTTCAGATCTCAATCCATTGTGCCTACTTTTCTTCAATTTTTATGAAAAAACTCTTGAATAATAAAAATCCAAAAAATATTTAATTAGGGAACTGCTTGATCTTTGACCAAACCATTTATGGGTTTTGTAGATCGGGCCTCCCCCTCACTGAATCATCCTCAACATTGCCCTAATTGTGATTGCTTTTCCCTAGATCTGACTTTCTGACTGCTCAAACCCATGCGCCCCATTGAAAATTTGACTTTTTCCAAAGTTGAATTTTTTCAGAAAATAATTACATGGGTTTGTAGATCAGGTCTTCCTCATCCCAGAACACCCCCAATGCTCAGCTAGTTCCTTCCAGGTAGCCCTAGATCTAAAAAACCGACTTTCAGCCTCTTAGCCTCCCTCATCAAATTTTGACTTTTCCAGATCTGATTTTTCCTGAAATTTTTTGACTTGGGTTTGTAGATCGAGCCATCCTGATCTCACTTCCACTCCAACGCTGAGCTGATAGTCTTCTGGTGGCTCTAGATCTACAGATTTGCCTCTCCAAACCCTATCGCTAGCCCTCCTTCTGCTGATTTCCCTGTAACTTGAATTTTTCGGGCCAAATCCTTTTTTGGGTACATAGATAAAGGCATATCCCAGGTGGGTTCACTTAAACGTTGTGTTGATACTGACTCCATTACCCAAGGATGAACACGCACTGATCTCCAAGCATAGCGCTAGCCCCTTGTTGACCTCTTTCCCCAGAATTTTGACCGCTCCTTGATAACTTAGGTAACCTGGCATTTTCATATCTCTCACTGAGTCTATCTCTTTGGTGCTAGACAGTCCCAACCTAAGTCACAGGGTTCGCCGAACCTAATCCTTGAGGTTCGAGGTTTGGCGAACCTCAAAAAAAATTTGAAATTCGTTCAGGTTTGCCGAACCTGAAAGACGAACCTGATGTCGAACCTGAAGCCGAACCTGAACCTGAAGCCGAACTTAATGTCGAACCTAAAGGCGAACCCGAACCTAAAGGCAAACCTGAAGGCGAACCTAAAGCTGAACCCGAACCTAAAGGCGAACCTGAAGGCGAACCTAAAGGAAAAAATAATTGAGGTTCAATTTTTTTACTGAAAAAAAAGATTCATATAAAACACACACACACACAATACCAACAAATTAAATGTTGTCTATAAATTAAATGCTCTCTATTTATTTATGCTGTCTATGAATTAAATGCTCTATTTATTTATGTTATCTATAAATATAATGTTGTCTATAAATTAAATGCTCTTGATTTATTTATTATGTCTATAGATTAAATGCTCTTTATTTATTTATGTTGTCTATAAATTAAATGCTCTTGTAATTTGAAATATCATGCCTATAGTCTACATAAAAACACACTAAACAACAAGTAAGAACATATATTTACCCCTAAGAACAAACTACTGCTATGGGAAGCATGTAAATCCGCTGTTAAACCACAAAAACCTACTCTTAGAAGTACAAATCTGTAAGCAGAAATGTCATAAACAATAAGTATATATGACGAAATTATGAATGGTGACCTAAGTGCTTTGAATCCTATGGGTGATGGGGTGTAGAAAATTAGTTAAAGGGGAGTATATGAAGAAATTTTATATATATATAATCGAACCTATTGTCGAACCTCATCCGAACCTCATCGAAAAATTCGAACCTGAACCAAACCTAATCCTTGCCGAACCCGAACCTGAACCCGAACCGTGTGACTTAGGTCCCAACTCTGTCCTTACTCACCCTGTCTCAGTTACGTTTCCCAAGACAGTGGTTATCCTCATCAATTGCTAGTACCTTAACCCTAGATCTAGTATTACCCCTGCAGGTCATTTTGGATCAACCCTCGTATGACTGAAGCCCTTATCCAAAGCCCAAGTCCACTTACTACTATCATCCATAGATCTAGAGTTTCTAATTACCTTACACCTTACGTACTTCAAGCCATAATTGATCTGATCTGGTGTCTAGGTCTGATCTCTCTTGTCGGGAGTAGATCTGGGTCTCCCCCATTGCTGTCTTGGACTTAGATAACATAAAGTGAAAATTGTCTTGATTGGCGTGACAACCATCCATTTGGGAGTCTAGGCAGTCTTGGTTCCACCTCCTTAGTTGCTTGCCCCTCTACCATCCATCCTGGATCCACCTCACACAGGCAACTACAAAGTTGGTGATAACACTCTTATTACCCTAATTTCTTTACAATCTTTTGTGTGAATAATTCTTGTATATATATAAAAATCGTGGAGGAAAAATCAGGTACCTTAGTTGGCCGACCTGCCCTTTTTTGTCTTATTAATTAATTATTTTGATTGTAATTTTAATAAATTGCCCCGTTTATCAGGTTGGCTGACTTGTTGAAGGGGTTGATACAAATTTTATTTACAAGATGTTTATTTAATGTGCCACATTCAACAAATAAGTTAATAACCAAGTGCACATTAGTTATTAACTAAGTGATCATCATCATCATCATGGCAAGGGCTTTCATTAATGGCAAAAAGGACCCAAAGGCTGAAGGTAACAATATCACACTCTTTAGGGCTTCTTCAACAAGATAAAACCATCACCAAGCAACAAGTGTGTCATATCAAGTTACCACATTAAAGTGCTTTAAGAACCTCATATCATCTAGCTATGTTATCATGTATTTAATCAAGGTCCTCTCCATGGACTTTAAGCCCATCATCAAATGGTAGCATGGACCAACATCAAGCAATCAAGTGTCTCCAAGTGCCATCATACCACTTCTCATTTACTAGGACCATCTCCAAGGGTTCCAAGACCCCATCAAGCCACTAATAACCATACAAACCACAAATGACCACAAAATGGGTCATTTGGCTCATTCATGCCATGACATCAATATTTATGACTCCTTAATGGCTTCAATGCCCAAGCTATCATGTCATCAACATTTGTATTCAACCTTTATCTCCTTGTCACTCCTTTGTCACTAATGGGTGTCATCAATGCAATAAAAGAGGCTCTACTTGACCATCAAAGACTATGGTGTGGGAAACCCTATCAACTCTTGCTCTTTGATCCCCAAGATTCTCACCTTCTCTAATGACCACATGCCCTTTTCATTAGACTATAGGCATTAGTCAAGAGACACTTTTCGTTCTCTATCTCAACCATTTAAACAAAACACTCATTTTCTTTCAAGATTTTTTTTTAAAATCTGGAAAGCTCATGATCTACACTAATTTTCATCCAAAGGTCATGATATGTAAGCTACACTTCATGGTTTAAGTTCATGATCACATTTTATGTGAGAATCCATTGTTTGCTAGTTACTAAAATTAACTCATGGTGAATGTTAATTTTCATATTTAATTCAGCCTGTTTTAACATTTTACATCTTTTTTTTTAGAGAGAGATGCTTATATTTACAAGGACATATCTATAATCATACCCACTCAGGGATTTGAACCCAGATCTCCATGTTAATACAAGCCCATTCACCTCACTGCTTGCCAATATACCACATTCTTGTGGCTAGATTCAACATATCCTAAATTGAGGCTAAATCTGAGATTGTTTAAGAGTTACGTTTCAGCAAATTATCATAAGCACTCTTGATCAAATTTTCATTTAATTTCAGATCTTGGAAAACTTATACATATTTCTTATTAAATATGAAATTAGCATATTGTTGTTTAATGTTAATGACACTAAGACGAACCTGATTATTTAACAATTTGGCACTCATATTCACTCATCTAAGTTGCTGATTTTTTTACTGTTATTAACCATATCATGTTCTTTTCACAACTCCTTTACTAGCTTGTCAACAGTTTGTTGGTCAATTTTCTAGAATTGATCACTCTTATTCTATTGGCAATACTAGCAACAGAAAAGAGTTTATGGTTTGATAAGTCGCATTACTTCGAGTCATTTTCAGATTTATCTAAATCAGCACATTTCATTGTTAATAATTAGCACTTTACTTGTCTATCAATAGAAGTCCTTTTCGGATCAATGATGTTAAGACAAATTTTCACGATTCCTTTTAACTTCTTGTTTTACATCTTTGATCTAATCTTTTAGCAACTAGTCTCATATTTCTTGGTAAACCCACTAAGTGATTTGGTTTAATTATTCTTTTACTTGATATCATTTTATTCTCAATGGTAGGTTAAGGAATTTCATAATTCTTTTAACTTAACTACTTAATATCTCTTGCTAAACAATCCATTTTTCCATCAACCAAATTATATCCAACTGAGTAGATCTCTTGACCTAGTTTCTTTAGGGAGTCCCCCCTTAGTGATTTTTTTAAAACACTTGAAGTGTAAGGAAATTTTATAGGTTATAGCTATGTTGCACAAGTTTCCAAAACACGGCAATGCAGGGAACGTGGGTAAGAGTATCGGATACGTCTAGAAGTTTCCCCCCAGATTTGCAGGAAACGACAGGTTGGGAACGACAATAATATATATTAAAAAAATATAAAATAAAATAATTGAAAACACATGAGAAGAGAAGAAGCATAGAGAAATAAAGAATCATCAACACAAACCAATTGACTTAGCATATCCCTTATATTACAGTTTTAACTAGAACCTCTTAGTAGATGGAAATGGCAATAAAATCAAGATTGCCATCCACGTTATTGATTATATAAGGTAGACTCTTTCTAAAGTGGAAACTTTTAGAAGTTATAGTTCCTATATTTGTGACAATATGCATAGAGTGAGTTTTAAGTTTTTGTCAACTATGATTAAAATGGATTAAAATATTAAATGTTTACAAGACATTCTATGCTAGGATATTTGCAATGGTGTAGAAATAATCAAATTTAAATTATTATAAAATAAAAATCAAGATAATTTTTATTTAAATGTAATATATGAAATTAGCTTTTCATATCCCAATTAACAATAGATGTAATCCAATTAGTTAAACGTTTTTTATTCATAAAGTAAATAGTAAAATATATAAATTTAGATTATTTTATTTAATTTATAAAAAGTCAAAATAGATTTACATCTATTGTTGATTAGTGGTAAGTGCAATTTAGCATAGGGACAAGTGAATACTCTAGCATGGGCGGTTGAGAGAGACCAGTGCACCAACTCGACAAGGTAGAACGAAATAGACTCTTACTGCAACTTAGTTTCATAGAGTAAGTCAACCATGTATATGTATGTATGCAAAGAAATAGGAATGGCATTAACAACCCACATGGCGATCATGAATGTGTGGAAGCTCCCGATGAAAGAAACGCATAAAAAAAAGTTTCCAGGTTCCCGATTTCTGAGGGTAAAAGTTCCCAATAAGTTCCCAACCATCTGTAACGGTTCCCACTAGATTCGGAAAGTTTCATGCAAGTTCCCAAGTTCCCTGGAACGTCAGAACTTCAGGAAGGAGTTTCCTAAAAGCTGGGAACGGTTCTCGTGCTACATAGGGTTCTAGCTATCCTATTTCAATAGTTGTACTTGGCTAGAACCCCTTTCAGTCCTTGTATTTAGGGTGCTAGTCTTTGTGTCAACATGCCCTTGGTTTGATTTGCCACCTAGATAACATTTTACTATCACTACATCGGGAGCAGCTGGTTTGAATGAATGATATGGTGACTGTTATCACATATATAATAGCCAGGCTACCATATTCTATTATTCAGACATAGTACATTTTTTAGTCAGATTTCTTACATATGAGATGCTGAGATGAACATTTTTATGGATCATGATTATATTTGTGGACTATGGAACTCTCCCATGTCAGCACTGAGTCTCAGGACACTCAGATTTGAGGACCGATGTAGCCATTTATGTCATTTTAGAGCAGTCATGGATGCCCAGTGTTATATCAGTACTTTCTCATTAGATAGATGGTGTTTCAGATGGATTATATTGCATGGTTATGACTCAGCATTTTATATTGTGTTATGGTTTTTATTGCTCTTATATTGATTCTTGTGACATGTATTGACTTGTGGTATTATGATCTGGCGGTCATATTTATATGGACTTGGTTGTATATTGTACTATGTATTGATATCCCTGCTTAGACTTGGAAGTTCTTGATCTATACTCGTTGGTTTTACCCTCCTTAGGGAGAATAGAGGTAGTCATTCCCACTATTGTTTTGGCGTGCTAGTGTTGGCTCCATCATCCACTGTCTTCACCCATCCATTACCTTCCATTTTAGTTTTCAACCCAACTGACTTCTTGACTTATGGCATGGAGGACCTTTTTCCCCACTAGAACTTTTGTTGGACAAGCCTCCCTGTTTATATTGTGTCTCGGCTCTGAGTTGGTGACAAAACTTGCCTTTGGTAAGTTGGATAGTATGCCTAAATCATTCTGGTCGGTTGTTCCGATGTTTGGCACTGTGCAGAATTCCCCCTAGTTACTTGGGATGTTGTTGGCTAAAACTGAAAGCTCATGTACTACTTGTATTGAAATATTGAATATGCACCCATGGAAAATGAAAATTGTAAAACTGTGTTTCTTAACATATGTAAAAAGGGCAAGAGCAATGAAATGCTAAAATACTCCTTGAAAGGTCTAAAAAGCAATGGTTAAAACTGTGCTATATCCAAAAATTGCTGACCTTATTAAAATAAATATGTCTCGGATGAAAGCTGCGATTAGCTGTGCTTTTAAGCACTAGTGAAGTCCCAAAAGGGTCATATAGGCCAAAAAGGCCATGGAATAAAATGTGATCTTAATGAACTTAAATCAAGTTTGATGTAGACATGATGCCTAAGTTGAATAAGCACTCTAAACAACTCACCCATCTGTGAGGCACTGCCATTCCTTGTGTTGTTGTTTGTCCAGCATTGGTTATAGTGAGTTTTCCCTTTCGTTGTCCAAAGTGTCATGATGTTGAGTAGGAAGTCATCCTTTGCCTTAGCCTTGTCATTTCCACCTTTCACCCTTCACTAGCAAAATGACCATAGCGATGAAGTGAGTATAGTCTTGAAAGTCTAAGTTTGAGTAATAATAAATAAAACCTTATATATGTATTGGTTGATGTACCGCCAGTGAAATGAATGCTACTTGTTGTGATTGTTACTTGAATAAGTTGTAGAGCATGTGTTAACCTTTTAACACTTGCAGCGGATGGATATAGTCTGAGTTATTATTGGTGTTTGATTATTCACAGATGGTTATATTGTTTATTGGATATGATTGATGATCAGATAGAGACCTATGAGGGGTATGAGTATACACCTTAGATGGATTTGGACTCTCTGAGTCTAATGAGACAGTTTATTTCCAGTTCCGGGCACTTATAGATATGATCAGGCTCATTCTGCCTCTTTGATGCAGTTTTTCTTCACAGGTTGATATATTTTAGTAGGGAGATGTTTTAGTTGGATCTCCTAGGGTGTTGTATGGGCATAGGGGGGTGTAGCCACTTGTTTGTACCATTGTAACCCCATTCCAGAGAGCTTGGTGGGCTCAGTTTGACAACGCAGGCACCCTAGGAGGCTGTTTTGGCAATATCACATTTCCCGAGGCAGATTAAAATTAATTAAATGGCTATTGAAGAAATCGATTTGGGCTACTGAGGCAAGGAAATGACATGGGATGAGTCATGATAATGAGATTGATGTCCTCCACACCTTCTCCAACAGTTGCAGCTCCTGATTGGGCCCACACCTAATTTTGGGCATTTTTTATTATTTTCTGGAGCTCTTTTTGGAGGCTCACGATTTCCTCAAGGAGGCAGAAAAGTCAAAGAATGAAATTGTTACATTATTTATTGTGCCATGGGGACACCCAAAGGGAGTTAGTCAAACATTCTTTGGACCCACCATGTGCTTTCATTTATTTCTTGTTGAGTGGGTTACCTTTTTTGGGTGGGTTAGTCCACTTTGATAAATTATGGTTATATTGATTCATGTATTGTATGTTGAGCTCATCTCAACCATTGATTAGAACATTTCATCTTTTAATCTTAGCCACTCGTTTTGAAAGTGGTTAGGATTTGGTTATGATTGAGGTTCTCTCATTTCTATTTAAAGGAGAGAGCTTCTCATTTGTAAGGGGTCTTTGGCTCTTGGATCTGAATAATAGAAAGACTTTTTTTGTGGAAATTTTTCTAGATCTGCTTTGCATCTGATGTGCTCAAATGGTGATTAGCTAGTCTTTAGCTTCCTAGCATTGTGGAAATTCTCGTGAGATCTATATTTTTCGTGGCCATCATTGTTTTGTCTACAGGAGGGTGTTTTGGCTGGAGCGTTTTTGTAGGGGGACCTCACCTCGCTCAGTTCTCTTCATCTTGGATCAGGGGGTTTTCATTAGTTTCATTGTGATCTATGATTACTTCATTTTACTGTTTTGTAGCATTCAGTTTCTTTATTTTGTATGTGCAAATCTGATATGGTTGACGTTTGCTCATGCAGGGCAGGGGGCGCATTGATGGCTTGGAGCTTGCATATGCCATAGAAATCACGGGGATCTTCCAGAATTGATCGGGATAGCAAAGATCGTCACTGTTACAGACTTCTACAAGCTTTTCTAGGTAAGATCCAACAAGTAAGTCTCTTCTTTTTTCAGATCTTATTCCATTGTACCATGCTTCAATTCAACTTTTTCTTTAAACTCCTAAAACACTAAAAACACTAAAAATTAATAAATTTGGGAATAGTTCGATCTTTTGTCAAACCATTTCTGGGTTTCATAGATCGGGCCTCCCCTTCATCAAATCAACTGAAACGCTGGTCAAATTCCTCACAGTTTGATCTAGATCTGATTTTTAAGCAGAAAACTGCATAACCCCCCCACTGAAAAATTGACCTGCTAGGGTTTTGAGTTTTTTTGATTTCTGACTTCACAGACGAATAGATCGAGTCCCACACAGCCTAAATCAACCCAACACTGTGCAATTGCTTGACCATTTGGCCTAGATCTGAAAAATTGACTGAATCTGCCCTAGCGCCCTCACTAAAAACTGGACTTTTCTGGAAGTGATTTTTTCTGAAATCTGACAAGATAGGCTGATAGATCAGGGCCCAAGCATTCCAGAACACCCCCAACGCTGTGCTAGTTCCTCTCGGTTTGCCCTAGATCTGAAAAATCAGTTTTCAGCCTCCTAGCCCCATCATCAGATTTTGACTTTTCTATATCTGATTTTTCTGCTGATTTCCTGATTTGGGCTTGTAGATCGGGTCACCCTGACCTCTTTTCTTCCTCAACGCTGAGCCATTAGCCTCCCGGTGACCCTAGAAATACAGATCTGTCCTCCTAAGCCCTAGCGCTAGCCATCCATTGAGCTGGGTTTCCTGTACCTTAGCTTTTGCTGACCAACTACTTTCTGAGTTCGTAGATCAAGGTGTCTCCCAGGTGGGTTCTCTGAGATGTTGGTGTACTGCTGACTCCATTGCCCAATGCACACAAAGCACTGATCTCTTAGCTAGCGCTCCCCTTAGGCTCTCGGCCTTTTTCCTTACCAACATTCATTGATAGCTCAAATACCTTTCATTGAGTTTGATTTCTAGGTACTAGATAGTCCCAACTTTGTCCTTGTTTACCCTGTCTCAGTTACTTTTCCCAAGACAGTGGTCATCTCCACCAGTTGCTAGTATCTAAACCCTAGAGCTAAGGTTTCCATTCACCTTGCACCTTAAGTACCTTGAAGCCCCATCTGATCTTGTTCTGGTGTCTAGGTTCGATCTCTCCTGTCGGGAGCAGATCTGGGTCTCCCCCATTGTTGTCCTGGACTAGGATAACATAAAGCGAAGGCTGCTTTGATTGACGTGACAACCATCTATTTGGGAATCTAGGCAGTCGTGGTTCCACCCCTTAGTTGCTTGCCCCTCTACCATCCATCAAGGATCCACCTCACGCAGGCAACTACAAGGCGGGTGATAACATTTTGGCGCCGTTGCCGGGGAGGTAGAGGCCTACCTTGGTTCAACATCCCTCACTTTCCCCTACAACATATCTTTTTCGGTGAATTACTTGTGTGGTTCACTTGGCGACTCCACCTTGCGACTCCACTGAGGATCGTACCCAACATATCAATATTAAGTTCTTAGAGCATACCATAAATCATAATGAATTCAGATGTATTTCTGAGGCACATGAAGGAAGTAACCAAGAACATGATTGAAACTAACAGACAAATAAACGAAAAGAATAGATGGAGGTGAGAATACGGGTATGAGGATGATCTCGAGCATGATTATGGGTATGAATCTAGTTATCACAATCTTTATGATACCCACCAACTGCCTCACCCATGCAATAAAA
>LPNX010509802.1:18829-36832 GCA_001517045.1 Pseudotsuga menziesii
AGCGCTCTTTTCAGCAGAGCACTTGTCCCAGCTGGAGCCAGATGTTATCACATATATAGTAGCCAGGCTACCATATTCTATTATTCAGACATAGTACATTTTTCATCCAGATTTTTTACATACGAGATGCTCAGATGAACATTTTTATGGATCATGATTATATTTGTGGACTATGGAACTCTCCCATGTCATGACTGAGTCTCAGGACTCTCAGATTTGAGAACCGATGTAGCCATTTATGTCATTTCAGAGTAGTCATGGATGCCCAGTGTTATATCAGTACTTTCTCATTAGATAGATGGTGTTTCAGATGGATTATATTGCATGGTTATGACTCAGCATTTTATATTGTGTTATGGTTTTTATTGCTCTTATATTGATTCTTGTGACATGTATTGACTTGTGGTATTATGATCTGGCGGTCATATTTATATGGACTTGGTTGTATATTGTACTATGTATTGATATCCCTACTTAGACTTGGAAGTTCTTGATCTATACTCGTTGGTTTTACCCTCCTTAGGGAGAATAGAGGTAGTCATTCCCACCATTGTTTTGGCTTGCTAGTGTTGACTCCATCATCCACTGTCTTCACCCATCCATTACCTTCCATTTTAGTTTTCAACCCGACTGACTTCTTGACTTATGGCATGGAGGACCCTTTTCCCCACTAGAACTTTTGTTGGACAAGCCTCCCTATTTATACTGTGTCTCGGCTCTGAGTTGGTGACAAAACTTGCCTTTGGTAACTTGGATAGTATGCCTAAATCATTCTGGTCGGTTGTCCCGATGTTTGGCACTGTGCAGAATTCCCCCTTGTCACTTGAGATGTTGTTGGCTAAAACTGAAAGCTCATGTACTACTTGTATTGAAATATTGAATATGCATCCATGGAAAATGAAAATTGTAAAACTGTGTTTCTTAACATATGTAAAAAGGGCAAGAGCAATGAAATGCTAAAATACTCCTTGAAGAGTATAAGAAAAGGTCTAAAAAGCAATGGTTAAAACTGTGCTATATCCAAAAATTGCTGACCTTATTAAAATAAATATGTCCCGGATGAAAGCTGCGATTAGCTGTGCTTTTAAGCACTAGTGAAGTCCCAAAAGGGTCATATAGGCCAAAAAGGCCATGGAATAAAATGTGATCCTAATGAACTTGGATCAAGTTTGATTTAGACATGATGCCTAAGTTGAATAAGCACTCTCTAAACAACTCACCCATCTATGAGGCACTGCCATTCCTTGTGTTGTTGTTTGTCCATCATTAGTTCTAGTGAGTTTTCCCTTTCCTTGTCCAAAGTGTCATGATGTTGAGTAGGAAGTCATCCTTTGCCTTAGCCTTGTCATTTCCACCTTTCACCCTTCACTAGCAAAATGACTACAGCTATGAAGTGAGTATAGTCTTGAAAGTCTAAGTTTGAGTAATAATAAATAAAGTCTTATATATGTATTGGTTGATGTACCGTTAGTGAAATATATGCTACTTGTTGTGATTGTTACTTGAATAAGTTGTAGAGCATGTCTTAACCTTTTAACACTTGCAGCGGATGGATATATTCTGAGTTATTATTGTTGTCTGATTATTCATAGATGGTTATATTGTTTATTGGATATGATTGATGATCAGATAGAGACCTATGAGGGGTATGAGTATACACCTTAGATGGATTTTGACTCTTTGAGTCTAATGAGACAGTTTATTTCCAGTTCCAGGCACTTATAGATATGATCAGGCTCATTCTGCCTCTCTGATGCAGTTTTTCTTCACAGGTTGATATATTTGAGTAGGGATATGTTTTAGTTGGATCTCCTAGGGCGTTGTATGGGCATAGGGGGGTGCAGCCACTTATTTGTACCATTGTACCCCCATCCCAGAGAGCCTGGTGGGCTCAGTTTGACAACGCAGGCACCCTAGGAGGCTGGTTTGGCAGGATCACGTTTCCCGAGGCAGATTAAAAAATAATTAAATGGCTATTGAAGAAATCGATTTGGGCTAGTGAGGCAAGGAAATGACATGGGATGAGTCATGATGATGAGAGTGATGTCCTCCACACCTTCTCCAGCAGTTGCAGCTCTTGATTGGGCCCACACTAAGTTTTTGGGCATTTTTTATTATTTTCTGGAGCTCTTTTTGGAGGCTCACGATTTCCTCAAGGAGGCAGAAAAGTCAAAGAATTAAATTGTTATATTATTTATTGTGCCATGGGGACGCCCAAAGGGAGTTAGTCAAACACTTCTTGGACCCACCATGTGATTTCATTTATTTCTTGTTGAGTGGGTTACCTTTTTTGGGTGGGTTAGTCCACTTTGATAAATTATGGTTATATTGATCCATGTATTGTATGTAAAGCTCATCTCAACTATTGATTAGAACATTTCATTTTTTAATCTTAGCCACTCGTTTTGAAAGTGGTTAGGATTTGGTTATGATTGAGGTTCTCTCATTTCTATTTAAAGGAGAGAGCTTCTCATTTGTAAGGGGTCTTTGGCTCTTGGATCTGAATAATAGAAAGACTTTTTTGGTGGAAATTTTTCTGGATCTGCTTTGCATCTGATGTGCTCAAATGGTGATTAGCTAGTCTTCAACTTCCTAGCATTGTGGAAATTCTCGTGAGATCTATATTTTTCGTGGCTATCATTGTTTTGTCTACAGGAGGGCGTTTTGGCTGGAGCGTTTTTGTAGGGGGACCTCAACTCGCTTGGTTCTCTTCGTCTTGGATCGGGGGGTTTTTATTAGTTTCATTGTGATCTATGATTACTTCATTTTACTGTCTTGTAGCATTCAGTTTATTTATTTTGTATGTGCAAATCTGATATGGTTGACGTTTGCTTATGCAGGGTAGGGGGCGCATTGATGGCTTGGAGCTTGCATATGCCATAGAAATCACGGGGATCTTCCAGAATTGATCGGGATAGCAAAGATCGTCACTGTTACAGACTTCTACAAGCTTTTCCAGGTAAGATCCAACAGGTAAGTCTCTTCTTTTTTCAGATCTTATTCCATTGTACCTTCAATTCAACTTTTTCTTTAAACTCCTAAAACACTAAAAACACTAAAAATTAATAAATTTGGGAATAGTTCGATCTTTTGTCAAACCATTTCTGGGTTTCATAGATCGGGCCTCCCCTTCATCAAATCAACTGAAACGCTGGTCAAATTCCTCACAGTTTGATCTAGATCTGATTTTTAAGCAGAAAACTGCATAACCCCCCCACTGAAAAATTGACCTGCTAGGGTTTTGAGTTTTTCTGATTTTTGACTTCACAGACGAATAGATCGGGTCTCACACAGCCTAAATCAACCCCAACGCTGTGCAACTGCTTGACCATTTGGCCTAGATCTGAAAAATTCACTGAATCTGCCCTAGCGCCCTCACTGAAAACTGGACTTTTTCGGAAGTGACTTTTTTCTGAAATTTGACAAGATAGGATGATAGATCAGGGCCCAAGCACTCCAGAACACCTCCAACACTGTGCTAGTTCCTCCCGGTTTGCCCTAGATCTGAAAAATCAGTTTTCAGCCTCCTAGCGCCATCATTAGATTTTGAATTTTCTAGATCTGATTTTTCTGCTGATTTCCTGATTTGGGCTTGTAGATCAGGTCACCCTGACCTCTTTTCTTCCTCAACGCTGAGCCATTAGCCTTTCGGTGACCCTAGAACTACAAATCTGTCCTCCTAAGCCCTAGCGCTAGCCATCCATTGAGTTGGGTTACCTGTACCTTAGCTTTTCCGGACCAACTTCTTTCTGGGTTCGTAGATCAAGGTGTCTCCCAGGTGGGTTCTCTGAGACGTTGGTGTACTGCTGACTCCATTGCCCAATGCACACAAAGCACTGATCTCCTAGCTAGCGCTCCCCTCACGCTCTCGGCCTTTTCCCTTTACCAACATTCATTGATAGCTCAAATACCTTTCATTGAGTCTGATTTCTAGGTACTAGATAGTCCCAACTTTGTCCTTGTTTACCCTGTCTCAGTTACTTTTCCTAAGACAGTGGTCATCTCCACCAGTTGCTAGTTTTTAAACCCTAGTGGTAGGGTTTCCATTCACCTTGCACCTTAAGTAGTCTGAAGCCCCGTTTGATCTTGTTCTGGTGTCTAGGTTCGATTTCTCCTGTCGGGAGCAGATCTGGGTCTCCTCCATTGTTGTCCTGGACTAGGATAACATAAAGCGAAGGCTGCCTTAATTGATGTGACAACCATCTATTTGGGAATCTAGGCAGTCGTGGTTCCACCCCTTAGTTGCTTGCCCCTCTACCATCCATCCTGGATCCACCTCACGTAGGCAACTACAAGGCGGGTGATAACAGTGACATATGGAGATGTCCTAATGGAATGCTCTACCTCTTCATGACGCATGGATTGTACTTGAGTTTACTTTTTTGGTGGTTTTCCATAGAGAGCCCCCCTTCCTAGCACTTGCTTGGTGACTTGGACCCTCATTTTGATGGAGTGTTCTAATCTATTGGAAATGGTTTGCTCTTATGGAAACCTTGGGATGATTTTCTCTTAGAGTGCTCTTATTCCTAGACCTTGGCATCATGACATGGTTTGCATTTGTGCTTTGATATAGCATTGTTGGTTGACATGGATGGATGTTCCTATTATCACAGAAGTTCTAGTGAGCCTTCATGTGTAATCTTACCCAAGATGGAAAAGAGCTATGATCACTAGGTTCATGATAGCTAAGGAATCCTACCCCAAATGTGCCACGCCAAGTAGGTTCCTCTCTCTTTAGGCTTCCTGGATTCACTTGTGGTAAACCCAGACTAGCCACGGGAGGTGACCCCAGCCTAGCTTTCCAAAGGACAAATCGAGGGAAATCAGAGCTCTTTCTACGTAATTGCTGGACCGATTTTGAAAGGCCACTGGGTACTTTGAAGAGTTAGGAAATGGTGGGCAAATGGGTACCTTGGGGTGGTCCCTCAAAGACTTGAAAAATAGTCACTAAGTGGAGATTATAAAGGCTGGCTGTGGAATTATTAAGTATGGACAATCAGACCAGCGAATTGAAACCCTTAGTAACACCCTAAAAACATAGTCTAGAAGTTGTGTATGAAAGCTAAATGTTTCAACTCTTTTCCAAGATTGATGTGGCTTAAGGGGATTGTGAAAATGTTCAATCCATGAAAAGAAAAGGAGCTGGGCTTGTCTTAGAGATGCCTTCACACACAAATAAACTTGCTGCAAATGAAAAATAACACATGCATAACACCTGACAGCATGCAAAACAAACATGCCAAGGGAAATGAGCAATACCCACTTGGTAAAAATTGATATTGTGACCAGTGCCTACACCTAGGGCACTATAGAGGCGATTAATGAATGCATTTGAAAAATGTTTCAGCCCCAAATACAACATGCAAATTAAACCCAAGTGAAAACTACCCACATACCCCACATGAAACAAAACAAAAATGTAAAAGATTGTTAAATATGTGAGTGGGTGACTATTAATTCTTTCAAAAGAGAAACTACCAGAAAAGGAAGGACACTCTTACCCAAATCCAGTGTTTGATGGTGAAGTCGTCTACCCTGTCCTTGCAATAGCTACCAATCTTCAACTATAACAACTAGGCGCATTAGAAATCCAAGGGCTCAAACCTGCAACTACAAGTAACCAAAAACATATTAGCAGGAGAAATCTCTATGCTAAGTGAAAATAAGTATAACGATTGCAAGAACTTTTGTGCATAAACAAAAGAGAGGTAAGAGATGATGAGATGTGAATCCTAATCAAATTCTTGAACTATCACCCTCTTGATGAAGTGACCAAGGCTCCTTTAGGAGGGCGCTATTGCTCCTACCCCCTGCTCGAAAACCATAAGAAGAAGATGCCCAAATCGCTATAGGTGAAAGACAATAAGCTAGAGAGGACAGCAAAGACAAAATTCAATGATTACAACATTCGGAAACAGAGAGAAGAAAATGGATCAAAATTTTGGTTGTGTTCTCTTGTAAGTTGTTGCAAATGCCAAAAGCCCTTTACATTGAAGAACTCACTCTCTTTTAAAGATAGAGAGAGGAAAAATCTCTAACTCATCGTAGATGCCTGAGATTAAAAGATGCTAATACAAGATCAATGGTTGAGAATTTATCTCACTTTTCATTGATTTTTGTACCTAGGAAAGTGTTCCCCTAGGTGACTTTAGCCTTGGTCACTTAAAAGGGGAAATAAAGTGACCCTTGCATTAAATGACTTAAGTGGAGCATTTAATGTGGCTTTAGAGATTAAAGTCAAGTTTGATAAATTTAAGTGGGCGAGGGAAATTAATTTTTATGAGAAATTAAATGCAGCATTTATTCTCATCCCTAGATCTAATCTAATCTCAACCATTGGATTAGATGGTTCTTCACCTACCTAGGGTTTAGACAAAAAACAAGGGAAAGGCAAAAACATATTAATTCTTGAGATGAGAGTGAACGAGAAGAGAGAGTAGAGAGGAAATTCATTATTTTGAGCAATGAGAAAAATCTACAGCATGCATATCGAGGAAGATAGCAGCAAGAACATGACATGAATTTCGAGGAGCAGGCTGGCACAAATTTCGAGGCAGCAGCATTAAAAGCTGTCTGTCCATACAGGCCATACTGTACGGTTCCGTACATCACAGAAATCGAGGCAGTGAGATACAGCACGGATTTCGCGAAAGGGTCGTACAGCACAGAAATCGAGGAGGGATTTTTGGGCACAGAAATCGAGGCAACCAGCAGGCATAGAAATCGAGGAATTTATTGCTGCCGTACAGGCCGTACAGTGGCATGGTTTTTGAGGCAGTTCAGCAAGGGAGAAAATCAGAGTTTGATTTTTTAGTTGTTGGACACGAGAATCGAAACAAATTTCTTCCAGGTTGAGAAAAGTTGGCTTTTGAAATTTCTGAGTTATGCTGTAAAATAAATTTTTTCTTGAAAAATAAAAATACTCTCTCTGACTGGTTTTCCCCTTGTGGGTTTTTCCAGGGCCATTGACCAAAAACTTCTGAGTACTGTGTGTTGAATGGTGTGCATTTATTTACTTTCTGTCCAAGAAAAGAATGAAGTTACAGCAGTGTTTTTAAGTCTGAAATTTAAAGTTATTTCCAGCCTTTTATTTTTCTGGGTTCGGCAATAATCTGAGTCATATTTTAACTTCTAAACCGGAGGCGGAAACTTGTGAAAAAAACTTACACTTTTTTCTTGTTTAAATGGCTGGAAATGACTATCAATTGAGGGGGGCAAATTACCTCTTACAACCCATTTTTACAACATGAAAAATCATTCTTTTGTCAAGTTTGATGCCTAGGGAACATGGTGGGATCATTAGGGGTCCCCCCCTTACATATTTCTTGAGGTATAACTTGATTTTCATGTTTTCATTTTGGATGCTATGATCAATTTCGCGCCAAAGGAGAATGCGCCCCACCATGAAGAAATCAACAATAATTTCAAATAATAACATGTTTTTGTGCTAGGAGTGTGGTGGAAATGTGTCTAGGGTGCCAAAAATAATATTACCCAAGTCATCGTTTTTCCATTCACTTATCCCATCATCATACATCCAAGACCTTAGTTATTTTTATTTTTCAACAAGATAAAATAATTAATAGCTCAAATGATCAAATCTTCATCTTTTGTTGCCCAAATTGGAAATCTGATTGCACAGATGGATTTGTTGGCCTCAGGAATCATAAGATCCACCACTCATATGCCCATAACCAATCTGATATGCTCTACTTGTCATCTCCAAATATTTTTTAAATACTCAAGCTAATTATTTTCTGCTACTTAGGAAAATAATTTTAATTTTTGCCTGTTAATTCAATATTGTCTCAAATGGTATTTGGAGGGCCTCCAATGGCTAAACATATTATCAATGCTGACAAGTACTGAAAGGTACCAGCCCTGGATAGCATTCTGGGCCCCAATTATGACACGGCCTTAGCTCCCTTGTAAGTGTATTGTTTCAGTGTTTGTTTTCTTGGGCTGCCTAGTGATTTTGGTTGGATACAAGTATATGCTGTTATAATTAATATTTTAGATTAATCCATAAGAATGAAAGTTCACAGGAAACATATCTTTGGAACCTCAAGTATTGTAGTGAAATTTCTGAATTTGTCATAAGCACAGTTTCATGAAATTTCCACAGGTCTACAATAAGATGTTTTAGGCTTCTAAATCTAATTGATAAATGGTAATCTGAATTTTTTGTTTACTCTGTTTTGCATATATTGTTTTTGCCTTGTTTGAAATTTGCCAGATTCATTCCCTATCTTTGTTTCAGTACAACTTATCTTTTAAAGGGTTGCAAGATAAGAAGCACAACTTTTTCACTCCATTTTCCTTTGCATCTTATCTATCTACCATTCAACTGCAAATTTCCTTCTCCAGGTACTAAGGCTTAACTTAAGTATTTATTATTTATTACTATCAAAATAAGGAGAACTCATTCAAAATGCTTGTCCTAGATTGGAAGTCAAAACTATGACAGCATACCTACAAAGTGCTACTCCTAGATTGGAAGTCAAAATTATGACAGCATACCTGCCATAAGGCTATAGTGGGAATTGGCTGTCTCATCTGCAAAAGCAGCTATAATTTCACTTTTTAGGTACCACTGTTCTTAAGCTGTAGTTTCTTAGANATGACAGCATCCCTGCCATAAGGCTATAGTGGGAATTGGCTGTCTCATCTGCAAAAGCAGCTATAATTTCACTTTTTAGGTACCACTGTTCTTAAGCTGTAGTTTCTTAGAGACATTTTTCCAAGGTCCTTTTTATGTTCTTTGTTTCAACTTTCAGAACATAATCGTTGACTATCTCCTTTTGTATTCAGGCAGAGAAGCTTTACCAGCTTGTAGAAGAAGCAGCAAATTTGAGAGGAGATAGCTCAGAGGTAGTTCTGGATTTGTTTTGTGGCACTGGTACCATTGGTCTTACGCTGGCCAAAAAGTATGCTACATAAATGTTTTTCATTGCCATTGCTGTATGTTCATATTTGCATATCGTCAATTATCTTTCTATTCACTTTTTAAGTGATTTTCAATATCAACTTTGTCCTGAAGCAAACCTATTTTTGGAGTCTGTAGGGTAAAGCATGTCTATGGCTATGAAGTCGTACCCCAAGCTGTTACATATCATCAATTATCTTCCATTCACTTTTTAACTGCTTTGCAAAATAAATTTTGTTCTGAAGCAAACCTATTTTTGGAGTCTGTAGGGTAAAGTATGTCTATGGCTATGAAGTGGTCCCCCAAGCTGTGGCAGATGCTCATCGAAATGCAGAACGGAATGACATTCAAAATGCAAAGTTTATTGAAGGAGATCTAAACAAAATTGGCGATGATTTTGGGAATGAATTTTCTCGTCCTGATATTATTATCACAGGTTCATTTCGTGCTGAACACATTCCTTTTTAACAGAGGGTTATAGATATTGGATGTTGATATGTAGTTCCTTTAATGCACTGTTCCCTAACTGTCTTCATAGATATTGGAGATATATATATATATATATTTTGCAGACCAAGCGGATAGTGCAAGCAAGACTCACATTTTCTTAAATAAGGGCAAGCAAGCTCGAGCCTAGTGAAAGGAATTAAGGATATAGAAATGAACAAGTAGAATTTTTCTGACTGTGCTTCTCAACTTTCCATCTTGATCTGCAGACCCTAATAGGCCAGGCATGCACACAAAGCTGATTCGCTTTCTCCTGAATTTGCGGGCATCACGCATCATATATGTGTCCTGTAATCCTGCTACTTGTGCACGGGACCTTGACTACCTTTGTCATGGCTTGGTAAGTATTTTCACACTAATTTCCTTTTGCGATTTATTATCATAAAATGGAATAGAGTGGATGATGTTCCTTTTCTCCTATATAGATATTAAACTATTTAGCATTTAATTTTCATGCCTATTGACTATAATATACAGCCAGAGTCAAACATGCCAGGAGCCTACCAGCTAAAAAGTGTGCAACCAGTAGATATGTTCCCCCATACACCACACATTGAATGTGTGTGCTTGCTTGAACTTTCTTGATAAAGGAGGATACATATACACACTCATAAGGACAGGAATAGCCACAAAATGAAAATATGTTCTCTGGATTCAATTGAAGGTAATTAGATGAGTTCCTTGGTCTTTTCAGAAACATACTTTTTATATGACCTTGGTTTATTTGTTGTAAGTCAACTTGGAACTAACAGTATTTAATTTGTGTGTAGCCAGTATGTAAATTTTCTAGCTGTGTCAAGACTATTTTGGTTACAAGGTGATTTGGGCACAGTCTTTGTGGAACCTTTCCCTTCGTGAAGCACAGACATCCTGTTTGGGCAGACAAATTTCATGGCAATGATATAATGGCATTTGCAACAAAATAAATGTGTGCTTTAACAAGGGGATGTACATTGTATACATATTCACCTGATTAATTAATCAGAATTCAGACTTGCAGAGAGATGCATGGAGGTTCAGTATGAAGCTTATATTATTATGGAGGTAGATCTGAGGATGACCAAAACAAGCTGATAACCCTCATATGGTCAAACTGCGCAATGCAAGGACTTCTAGTTGGTGTGGTAGGAATTCCTTGTTGCAGGGTAATGTAAAGTAAATACTCATGCAAGAAAATTCAAAATGCATTGTGGTGAAGAAGATACTTACCATTTTTTGCCTAAAGGGCTACACTGTCCAGTATTTTACGCCAACAAGTTTCTTGCTGGATCCTTTTGAAATCTGTCCCTGTGCAATCCTCTGCTTAACATGTCTGGAGAGATAATTGTTCTTATTATGTTATGAAATTTCCTCATTTTTCGTTCGTATCAATGGATGGTTTCTAAGTTCTCAGATTGAAGGCGTGATTGATTGTTTTATTGCAAGAACCGAATTTATATTTATAGATAATGGAATTTCAACATCTCCAGAAATTAAATTTTGATATCCACTAATTACTATAGCATTCTGTAATGTTTGTCTATATTAAGAGGATTTAGTGCAACAGCTAATACTGGATAGAATCGGTATTGAATTAATTACATGTTATTGTCATTTCATTTGACTTGGAAATTGTCACATTTCTGTTGGCTTGGATTGTATTTCTGACCTCATATCAATTCATTTTTTTCTTGCCAATGGACATGGCAGCCGTACCTGTTGTAATCCATTCTCTTAGTCAAACATTTAGTTTCTGTCAGCACTGATTACAAACATTTTCAATGAAGACTGGTTTGAGCAAATTTGACAGCCAACTTTCTTCTACATCTAGTCAGGATCATTGTGTTTTGACTGGTTTGAGCCTACGACCACCTGATTTACAGGCTTCAACCTGAAGGAAGCTACCACTCCATACTTTTCCGGCTTCAACCGAAAGGAGGCTACGACCTCCTTTCCTTGCCTCGTCCTGCCACCCTGGTAAGAAGATAGACACTGAACTATTGAACCACAACCGCATTGATCCTGCGGACTTGCTAATCAACACCTGTACTATACTGCACAATATGTACCACACTGCACATCCACTGCCACTATTAACCACTGATCACTATCTGTTGTATCACACTGCTCATCAATTAATCACTGCCTGTTGTATGACATTGCTTATCATCTGATCATTATTCATAAACTCATCACTTGCTCATCACAGCACCAGAACTGAACCAGTAACCTGTCCAATTGCGATGTACCAATCAATCATCCAACTTAGTCAATCTGAGTCTGTACATCAAACTCAGTCCACCTGAGTCAAACCAGCTGCTGATACAACTCAGCCAATCTTAGTCAGACCATCTGCACATAAAGCAACCTGTGCCAATCCAATCTCTGAATTTGCTGCGAATATCACTGCCACATACTGCTCATGTACCTCTCGTCATACACAATTACTGAACAAGTAACTCTGCACTGCTTCATTTTGAACACAAGGCATGCATCATCATACATCATCATCATAGGTATGCAC
Organism: Pseudotsuga menziesii; assembly: GCA_001517045.1. Classification (NCBI taxonomy): domain Eukaryota; kingdom Viridiplantae; phylum Streptophyta; class Pinopsida; order Pinales; family Pinaceae; genus Pseudotsuga; species Pseudotsuga menziesii. The sequence continues at coordinate 30,766 of LPNX010509802.1, forward strand.
ATGGCATTGTCACACCATTGCATGTATGTACATTATAGAGCGTAGGAATGTTTCATCAATATAGTTTGTATCATCATCATAGTGCATAAAAGAATACTATGGCATATAGCATGTGTCAAGGAAAGTTTGCTTCATTATATCATGTAGAGTCATCAAGTCAAGACATGTATCATCATGTATGTATTAATCACCTTCTAGCATGTATCAATATACTACTGAGCAATCCCATGTATCATCATCATTGTATGTATATCCCATACAGTTCACACTCATTGTTTACACTTATATAACTTGTACGTACCATATTACTTGTCCACTCACTTTACATACCTCACTTGTACTTTTTACTGAACACTGTACCTGTACTTTATTTTCTGTATATCACAACATACACTTCACACATCCTCTTCACACTATACTGTACATATGTTGCATCACATATCACTGATCATCTCTACACTTGTACACTAGTTCATTGCATTTGTACACTAGTTCATCAATTGTTTACACAATGACATGTACATCCACATGTACATTCACTATTATCCATACACTTGTACACACACTTCATCACTACTAAATGTACATTTGTACACTAATACAATTGTTCATGCTAACACTGCACTAGTACACTAATTCATCTCACTAGTTCATCACTACTCTGTTCATACACTTGTCTACTTCATATTACATACCTTTCATGCTTGAATTTCTGGACTGTCACAAAGTTGACAAGGAGGGTTGTTACTGTTGTCTGTACCCACGAAAACTCAGTCAATTTGCTGCTCCTTCATGAAGAACTCAGGTCCGCAATCTCCTCTGCTGTTTGAACAGTTTACACCAACAAAAACTCGCAAAGGATAGTAGGTTGCAGCAGTGACCCAAGAGACATCAAAGGGAACTGCAATACTGTTTTAACCCATGAGAATAGGCCTGTCTAAAAGTTTTGGATCTGCTGCTGTATAAAAAAAACTTTATCCAACCAGCAAGGATCCTCAGTCAAACACTTACCAAAAGATGTCACTGTGGGAAAACTCGGATAGTCTGTATGAGGACTCAGATTAACAAGTAAAAAAACCAAGAAAAATTAGTCTACAAATATTCGGGTCTGCAGTTCTGGTGCTTTCCATAGTCAGCGAAATTCCTCAGACAAATCTCAGTCCACTCATTAAAGGGTACATTCGTTGATGGTTAGGTTTTGACAATGTCTCGGTGTATAAATATATGTTGAAAGAGAGCAATTTGGGGCTGACTTGATCCACTTAATGAGGCTGACTTTAATAGGATATTAATTTAATTTATCATAAATGTTTAAAGGGGTCGACTTCTTGTAGGATTGAAGGTTTTATTAGTTAATAAAAAGTGTTTTATTCATTAAAATTTTGTAGGATTGAAGGTTTTATTAGTTAATAAAAATTGTTTTATTCATTAAATTTTTTTAATATTTAAACCTTTTTTTTTGTCAACGTTTAAATACTTTATTGAATTATACAAGATGTTTTCAACAAGGTTTTAAGGGTCACTAAAGGCGCTTCAAAGGTAGGTCAAATATTAAGTTTATTAATTTAACTTAATTAATATTTGATTTGTTAAAAGGTCTTTTCTCTTTTCATTAGGGCTTTAACAAATTGTTAACGTTGGAGAATTTGTTTAATATTTGATTACAAGTTAATATATGTTAGGGTGTTAGGGCATCACAAAGTGTAAGGATGGTATGTTTTAAGGGTTACCATTGGGGCTTTAAGGGTTGGTGTAAAGGTACGAAGGGCATTAATAATATTTTTAGGAGCAATAAATACAACAAAGGATAGAATATAGGCTTAGGGACCAAGGGTAAGGGTTTTAGGCCTTTTTGTTGGGTCAACAAACTTACCACAAGCTTCATAATCGTGACAAACAAGGTGTGGGTTTAGGAACTTCTCCCGGGGTACATGGTGAACCAGAGAATGATAGCATGTTTGGACTTTAGAAGACCTTCAGTTTTGCTTCTGGGAAACTTTGTTGTACCATATCACATGTTCATATCCCATGGGGGAATTGTAATAAATGCTCTAGCATGATAGTGTCTGTAAAAGACTTGGTCTTTTAGACTTTATTTGTCAATTCGATCAGCGCAGGGTGTTTTTTCCCTTGGTTATTATTGGTTGTCGAATAAACGATTGATAATTTCTGAGTTTTTCACTCAATACCTCCAAAGTTGGGGTGGTCGGCTTGGCATTTAGGCCTATTGAGGTTATTAGAGTCTATGTATCAATGTATAAACATGCTAGGCATCATGGTCGAGTCATATGAACATGTCTTAGTCCTCTTAGGTTTTTTTATTTTTTTTTATTTTTTCAGTGGTTTTTGTTAGAATTTAATTTTTTCAAAACATAGGCTATTTTTTAATAGTTTAATTGAAAAAATTGGTTTTGTAATAAAAGTGGGATCGTAAGTCCGTTTCAGTCATGTAGGTGCTCATTTTCAAGCTAAGAGCACTCGGTAAACCTATAGGCCCACTATTTCCTAGTTTTAAGTGATTTTCCATCACTCAGGTCAGAAATCCCCAAAAAATCAATTATTGATTATTTTAATTAATAAATTGATGAATAATGAAGCAAATCCAAAATCCTAGATCAATGGATTTTCAGCCGATTTGATTGAAATCAGTCAGATCTGCATCAGATTGACAGGATCTGACAAATCCTTGACTGAAGGAGGTGATATGGGTGGATCTAGAGTTGAACCTCAGCTTCCTTTATGGGGAATTTCGCCCTCCCTCTCTCCTCCACACGTGTGGGCTCATCTGGATGAGTTTTGGTGGATGCTTCAGTCAACAAGTTGAGGTGTCAGTCAGATCAGCTTTCCGATTGACATTCAAACTCACTAGAAGCTCAGTTTAGCTTCAGATCAGGCATTGATGGACTCTCCTTCAGCTGCAGTGGTGTATCTCCTTGGGATTTACGCCCCCTCTGGGCTGGGGATTCAATTTTGTGTATAAATAAAGCATGGCTGCCTCCTTTCCGAGTTAGTTAGAGTTGGATTGAGGAGCTATTGCTGTTGTAATACTATGTAATATCTTTTGCTATTGGAATAAAGTGAAGCTTTGGAGGCCAAATCTGTGTAATGTTTTTATATGTGTGGATTTAACATTGTCTTGCAGCTTTTTACCGTTGGCTTTCTCTCAATTTTTGCATCTGAATCATGTCTGGCTTAATGATTCTGCTGAATCAATAGGAGTATAGCTGGGCAAGTAAGATTACTTGCTTTTCAATATCTCATAGTATATATGCTTAAAGATTCAGATCATACATGTTTAAATAAGTTTATTTGCATGTAATCCTTCTCTTTCTTCATATATTTCTATCCAGATCTCATAAGGTTTTGTGTAGGATTGTTTGTTAGTTTTCAGATAACAGAGGTTGGACGAACTGTGGATCTAGCTTGACTCCACTAGGCATTCGACTGTTTTGTGAAGGCATTGTCCCTCGGCATTCCACTAACTAGTTTTCTTTGCAGATCTATTCCCTGGCAACAAGCGTTCTTCTTTTCCTCTTCCTCCTTCAAATTTCTTCAAAATCAGTCCGGTTACTTGTTTTGCAGCTTTAAATTTGTTTAGATCTATCAATTTCAGAGTTCATCTTACATAGATCTTGCTGCCTTAAAGCTCATAAAACTAGATCTCTTTCCTAAAGAAATTTTTACAAGCATTCTAGATTTAGTTTTAGGGAAAATTGTCATTTTTCAAGGCTGTGAAAGTAGATCTAAAGCTTGTTGAATGCATGGTTGTTTTCTTAGAATCTAAAAAGTTATGTTCAGCAATTTAAGTGCTTCATATTGGTTGCCCCCAAAGCAGGCCAAGATCCCAAGGAAAGCTTGCTTTCCTTGGTTCTTTTTCCGCTTATTTAAAAACTAGTTTTAACTTAGAATTTTTGGGTAAAAAGTTTGTTCATTCAAAAGTACTTTTGGGCATATTTAACTGTGATAAGCTTGTTGGTTTTTAGCAGGTGTCACAGAAAAGAGGAGAAGGCGCTGTTCGGAAAGCATTTTTGGACCATTCGAAACCCCTCAGGGGGTCTTCATCTTCCAAAAAATTCAATTTTTTTCAATTTGTAAACCGTTGGTCTCATTCCATATAAGAACCAAGTGGATGAATTTCAGTTTGCTGATATTGTAATTTCTGCTAATAAAAAGAAAAATCTTTTCGAATAGGCTCTTTCGAGCCTATTCACCATCCTCCCTGGGGAGATTTGCGTTTGTGTCATTTTTTACTTTTTGTTCATCTTTTTTCAATCTAGTGTAGTTCTAATCTGCAAGGTAGTATACTTTGACTTATAATCATTGCCATATTCCATATCCGGTGGTTTCAAAGTAATTTTAATACTTACCCCACGAGCCTCCTTTTGAGCCGAAAGGTGAAGAAAGGGTTGTGGTAGTCTAATTAGAAAATTGTGGTTTGCTTATCTGTTTATGCTTCATCTACTATGATCATTTGTTTTAGTAATCATAATAAAATCAACCCCTCCTTGATTCCCTAACTGAGGTCCACTTGGACTGAAAGAGGTTCTTGGAGGGTTTTCTTTTTAACAAGAACACCTCTTTTAAAATTTACTAAAAATAACAAAGGCTCCAGTGTGTATGCTCAATACTTGGCTGCGGTTCGTCCGATCAGTCAAGCTGCATCAAAAGCACTTGAGTGACTAGAATAATTATGATTCACTCTCCCCAAATTGACAAACCATCAGGCGAAAATCCAACATCTCGATCAAACCATTACGGTAGCAATATACCCAAAGGAAGTGGAAACTCCTGAAAAGTGACCTCGGGGCGCCGATCTCTGTTACACCTTCGGGTGCATTATGAACAACAACCTCAGAGACTCCATTCAGCCCACATATTCCTTGTGGGTAGTCGTGACGGTTTAGTTTTGGACATACTTCAAGTACCCCTTGGGTATATCTGGAGTCCCCTCGCATAAGTTAAATTACTCATCTTATTACATTAATTTAAAATTAACCAAGATACAATTGCACAACATTCATTCCAGCACTTACAAGCACTCTTAATTGTTTTTCGACTCCATTTTCAAGGCGCTGGTCAACTGTTTATTTCTTTCAATCTATATGTGATTGGGTGTCATTTTCGTGCTTACTTGTGATTATCTCATAATGTTATTTGTTGTTTACAATTGTTAAATCGAAACTCCTAAAAAACTTACGCTTTAATACCATCATCATACTAAATAATGCTGCCTTAGTAACTTAATAGGGTCTACCCCCCTTGGCTTCATTAGGAGTTGAGCCTAAATGGAGGAGTCAATATCAAGGTGACAGCCTTGACTCGAGACTTGCCCCCAATGACACATCGAGTGGCTTGAAGATTTTTGCCACGTAACCTAAGTGTGTGAAAGGTGGCAACACTTTTTGGCGCCGTTGCCGAGGATAAATCTTTTTATTCCTGAGTATGACTTTTGTTTTCTTGCTTTTTGTTTTTGCTTTGTTTGATGAATACTTAGAGTAGATCTTTAATTTTCATGTAGAGACTCCACTGACCTTTTTTTCAGTTTTTTACAAAGAAAAGCAAAAAATATTTTTGTGAGAGTTCTTAAATGTATATTTTTATTCTCACATGGCAACTCCATTGAAGTGATCAAACCGTTGTTTCTCACAAAACTTTTTGAGACTGATTGTGTGTAGGTGATCCCACATAACAGTGTGTAACCGCCTTTCACACACCCGGGTTATGTGGCAGAAATCTTCAAGCCACTCGGTGTGTCCCTGGGGGCAAGTCTCGAGTCAAGGCTATCACCTTGTTCTTGACTCCTCCGTTTAGGCTCAACTCCTAACGAAGCCAAGGGGGGTAGACCCTATTAAGTTACTAAGGCAAAATTATTTAGTATGATGATGGTATTAAAGAGTAAGTTTTTTTAGGAGTTTCGATTTAACAATTGTAAACAACAAATAACATGATGAGATAATCACAAGTAAGTACGAAAATGACACCCAATCACATATAGATTGAAAGAAATAAATAGTTGACCAGTGCCTTGAAAATGGAGTCGAAAAACAATTAAGAGTGCTTGCAAGTG
>LPNX010509802.1:40443-57129 GCA_001517045.1 Pseudotsuga menziesii
GTTGAATCATTCAATGCTAAATCATTCATTAATACCAATTTGAGGTACTTCTTTCCTTGGAAAGAGTTTCATACAGAGTACCCTAAGATATCTAGTATCAACATGGTGTACAACAACCAACATTCAGAAATCCATTATGATCCCATCGAATATGTGCATGAAGAGCCATTAATTGGAAAAATTGTTGAAGACCCTCCTCATGTAACATCAACAGAGAATAGTGATGATTGGGAATGCTTTCATGATTATTTTAGTGATGATGATTACATTTGTACTCCAGATCTACCTAAGGATGAAATCATTGCAAAATATTATAGTGAAACTTATGATGAAAACCGTAATGTGCATGATGGAACTCGTACCCGTTCTCCATATAAGGATGACAATATGGAAGATTTACTGCCTTGTTCCCATTTTTCTAAAGAAGATGAGTATGCAAATGAGGACAAGTATAACTTGGATCATGATACAAGTGATGAAGACTCCCTTATGTCCGACAAAGATGTTGAAGAGGAATCCTGGACATTCATAGAAAATCCAATATATGAGGAAACTAATGAACCAGAAACTTTGGATGGTTTTGTTGATTCTCCTGTTTATGGCATATCTAAAGGAAAGAACATGGACCTTGTGGCCTTGGAAAATTTTGATATAGAAAAGGAGCATGCAGTATATCCATATGATCAGTCTAAGCCATATATCACTATCAGTAATGAAGACAAAGAGAACTTGATATCAGAATGTAATATCAGCAATGGAGAATCCATCACATCTAACATAGATGGCGGTGATGACTATTGAAATTTTTGTGAATATATTATTAAGAATCCCATCTATTCTATATCTAGCAAGGGGAGTGTCTATTTAAAAATTTGTGGAAGTCCAATCTATTATACTTCCATAGAGGGAAGCATGGATCTGGAGACCTGGGAAAATCTTAGTATGGAAAAGCAGCATTCAAAACTCTTATATGATCATTCAAAGTCATATCATGCAGAGCCGCACAAAGGTATCAATAATGAAGACATGGAGAAGCAGTGTTGTGAAAAGACAGATGTGATGCAGTTAGTAGAATATCAGTCTCAACTATCATCTTCACATATAGAGTTTCCTCATGATTTGGAGCCGCTTGGGGCTTATACAGTGAATTATCATCCAGTAAACTTTGATGATCAGTATGATGGTGTAGTCAATCTGCCTTATCATTCCGATTTGTACATCAACCCTGTCCAGTCATAGATAGAAGCAACGTGCGCAAGCACTTACCAGTTTGGGAGGAAGTTTCAAGCCTATGATTTCTCATCCATCCCGCCCCTTCCGGATCATCACGTAGGTTTGCATTTTCTGAATAAAGTATCCTTACTTTGGCTGGTAACCAAAGACAAGGATTTTTTTTTTTATGTTAATAAAATGCTTAGGTGGTTACATTGGATTTTTTATTACACTTAACCATTTTTATATCATGCTTAGAGTAGGAAAATAAGCTCATTGAAAAAAAGCATTTACTTTCCGCATTTTTGTTTTGTACTTGGCTATAATAAAACATTTTTTTTCATTAGTTAGTTACATTTATTTTGTTTAAATAAATCAGCTTAATGGTTCATTTGGTTTTTATGTAAAGCTTGTGCTATTGAGGTTTTCTTGTCAAGTTGAGATGTTTTTATAGGGTATATAAATCAGAGATTCTAGTGTTCTCATATCCTCTCCTTGCCTTAAAGACCAGATCCAGCACACGTCCCACAGTTGGAGCCAGAATGTTACCACCTAAGTTGTACTTAGTAGTTTTTTATCAAGTGAACCTGGTGAACCGGACAAAGATAGCTTGTTTGGACTTTAGAAGACCTTCAGTCTTGCTTCTGGGAAACTTTGTTGTACCATATCACATGTCCATACCCCATGGGGGAATTGTAATAAATTTTCTAGCATGATAGTGTCTGTAAAAGACTTGGTCTCTTAGACTTTATTTGTCAATCCGATCAGCCTAGGGTGTTTTTTCTCTTGGTAATTATTGGTTGTTGAATAAACGACTGATAATTTCTGAGTTTTTCACTCAATACCTCCAAAGTTGGGGTGGTCAACTTGGCATTTAGGCCTATTGAGGTTATTAGAGTCTATGTGTCAATGTATAAACATGCTAGGCATCATGGTCGAGTCATATGAACATGTCTAAGTCCCCTTAGGTTTTTTAATTTTTTATAATTTTTTCAGTGGTTTTTATTAAAATTTAATTTTTCCAAAACTTAGGCTATTTTTTAATAGTTTAATTGGGAAAATTGGTTCTGTAATAAAAGTGAGCTCGGAAGTCCGTTTCAGTCATGCAGGTGCTCATTTTCAAGCTAGGAGCACTCAGTAAACCCATAGACCCACTATTTCTTAGTTTTAAGTGATTTTCCATCACTCAGGTCAGAAAGCCCCAAAAAATCAATTATTGATTATTTTAATTAATAAATTGATGAATAATGGAGCAAATCTCAAATCTGAGATCAATGGATTCTCAGCCGATCTGATTGAAATTAGTCAGATCTGCACCAGATTGACCGGATTTGACAAATCCTTGATTGAATGAGGTGATTTGGGTGGATCTAGAGTTGAACTTTAGCTTCCTTTATGGGGAATTTCACCCTCCCTCTCTCCTCCACACGTGTGGGCTCATCTGGATGAGTTTTGGTGGATGCTTCATTCAACAGGTTGAGTGGTTAGTCAGATCAGCTCAACGATTGACATTCAGACTCAGTAGAAGCTCAATTCAGCTTCAGATCAGGCATTGATGGACTCTCCTTCAGTTGCAGTGGTCTATCTCCTTGGGATTTACGCCCCCTCTAGGCTGAGGTTTCAATTTTGTGTATAAATAAAGCATGGCTGCCTCCTTTCCGAGTTAGTTAGAGTTGGAGTGAGGAGCTATCGCTGTTGTAATATTGTGTAATATCTTTTGCTATTGGAATAAAGTGAAGCTTTGGAGGCCAAATTTTTGTAATGCTTTTATATGTGTGGATTTAACATTGTCTTGTAGCTTTTTACTGTTGGCTTTCTCTCAATTTTTGCATCTGAATCCTGTATGGCTTAATGATTCAGCTGAATCAATAGGAGTATAGCTGGGCAAGTAAGAGTACTTGCTTTTCAATATCTCATAGTATATATGCTTAAAGATTCAGATCATACATGTTTAAATAAGTTTATTTGCATGTAATCCCTCTTTTTCTTCATATATTTCTATCTAGATCTCATAAGGTTTTGTGCAAGATTGTTTGTTAGTTTTCAGGTAGCAGGGGTTGGATGAACTGTGGATCTAGCTTGACTCCACTGGGCATCCGACTGTTTTGTGAAGGCATTGTCCCTCAGCATTCCACTAACTAGTCTTCTTTGCATTCCCCGACAACAAGCGCTCTTCATTTCCTCTTCCTCCTTCAAATTTCTTCAAAATCAGTTCGATTACTTGTTTTTTAGTTTTAAATTTGTTTAGATCTATCAATTTCAGAGTTCATCTTACATAGATCTTGCTTCCTTAAAGCTGATAAAACTAGATCTCATTCCTAAAGAAATTTTTACAAGCATTCTAGATCTAGTTTTAGGGAAAATTGTCATTTTTCAAGGCTATGAAAGTAGATCTAAAGCTTTTTGAATGCATGGTTGTTTCTTTAGAATCTAAAAAGTTATATTCAGCAATTTAAATGCTTCATATTGGTTTCCCCCAAAGCAGGCCAAGATCCCAAAGAAAGCTTGCTTTCCTTGGTTCTTTTTTCGCTTTTTTAAAAACTAGTTTTAACTTAGAATTTTTGGGTAAAAAGTTTGTTAAATACTTTTTGGCATATTTAACTGTGATAAAATTGTTGTTTTTTAGCAGGTGTAATAGAAAAGAGGAGGAGGCACTGTCCGGAAAGTATTTTTGGACCATTCGAAACCCCCTAGGGGGTCTCCGTCTTCCAAAAATTTCAAATTTTAGCAATTTGTAAACCTTTGGTCTCATTCCATATAAGGACCACGTGGATTAATTTCAGTTTTCTAATATTGTAATTGCTTCTAATAAAAAGAAAAATCTTTTCAAATTTGAATAGGCTCTTTCGAGCCTATTCACCATCCCCCCTGGGGAGATTTGCGTCTGTGTCATTTTTTACTTTTTTTTCATCTTTTTTCAATCTAGTGTAATTCTAATCTACAGGGTAGTATACTTTAACTTATAATCATTGCCATATTCCATATCTGGTGGTTTCAAAGTAATTTTAATACTTACCCCACGAGCCTCCTTTTGAGCCTAAAGGTGAAGAAAGGGTCGTGGTAGTCTAATTAGAAAATTGTGGTTTGCTTATCTGTTTATGTTTCATTTTCTATCATCATTTGTTTTAGTAATCATAATAAAATCAACCTTTCCTTGATTCCCCGATTGAGGTCCACTTGGACCGAAAGAGGTTCCTGGAGGGTTTTCTTTTTAACAAGAACACCTCTTTTAAAATTTACTAAAAATAACAAAAACTTCGGTGTGTATGCTCTGTACTTGGCTGCAGTTCATCCGATCAGTCAAGCTGCATCAAAAGCACTTGAGTGACTAAAATAATTAGGTTTCACTCTCCCCAAATTGACAAACCATCAGGCGAAAATCCAACGCCTCGATCAAACCATTACGGTGGCAAAATACCCAAAGGAAGCAGGAACTCCTGAAAAGTGACCTCAGGGCGCTGATCTCTGTTACACCTTCGGGTGCATTATGAACAACAACCTCAGAGACTCCATTCAGCCCACATATTCCTTGCGAGTAGCCGTGACGGTTTAGTTTTGCACATACTTCAAGTACCCCCTGGGTATATCTAGAGTCCCCTCACCTAAGTTAAATTACTCATCTTCTTACAATAATTTAAAATTAACCAAAATACAATTGCACAACATTCATTCCAGCACTTGCAAGCACTCTTAATTGTTTTTCGACTCCATTTTCAAGGCACCGGTCAACTGTTTATTTCTTTCAATCTATATGTGATTGGGTGTCATTTTCGTGCTTACTTGTGATTATCTCATCATGTTATTTGTTGTTTACAATTGTTAAATTGAAACTCCTAAAAAACTTACGCTTTAATACCATCATCATACTAAATAATTTTGCCTTAATAACTTAATAGGGTCTACCCCCCTTGGCTTCGTTAGGAGTTGAGCCTAAACGGAGGAGTCAAGAACAAGGTGACAGCCTTGACTCGAAACTTGCCCCCAAGGACACACCGAGTGGCTTGAATATTTCTGCCACGTAACCCAAGTGTGTGAAAGGCGACAACATTACCAAGATCTCATTACAAACAAAAATGACCACAGAATGGGTCATTTGGACTCTACACTTCTTCAACCCACCAGGGACACTTTTCTAGGGTATAGGGGCATAGGTTGTGGTACTGGGGAGACAAGGAAACAACTAGGGAACCATAAAACCAAATTAGGGGTACTTAAACATTCTACAGAGTGTTCAAGGCTTTTTCCATTGTCCCAAGGGCTCTAAGGGCTTCAGACTTGGGCTTAGAAAAAGTCAAAAGGTCTCCTTTGACATTGACAACTACTTAACATTCCAGGGCTCCTCAAGGGGTTCCAAGACACACTTGTTGGCATCAATGACAACTTAATCAACAATGTCCACCATTGTCATTGATGACAACACCATAACTCTTCTTCAGAACACGTTCCCCTTATTCATAACTTCTCTCCCCCTTTGGCATCAATGGCAAAGGGAACATCCTTTGATCATTCAACTCCCCCTTAGGGCATGCTCCCCCTATCATCAACTTCTCTTCCTTTCCAATCAAATACCCAAATCAGATAATCAGGTACATATATCCTTTTACACATTCTTTGTACACCATATTACTGGTCGATAGTCTTCAAAATAGCATTGGGTTTTTCCCAAGATTTCCAGCATTTTTGTTTTGAACTACTGACTTTATTCTCCATACTTTAGTAGGCTGATGGTTGTTCACTTCATTCGATTGATCTTGCTTTCTTCTCCAAATTTTAACCGATCCCTGCATCCATCAATGTTTTGCGAAATGTCCATAATGATAGCAATTGTAACACTGAATGAAAAATGTACATTTCTTTCTGGAGTGATTCTGTCATAAGCTCTGCAATGAGTGGCTTTGTGGCCATAGTTGTTACACTTGTAGCAATGACCATGGAACCTTATAGGATATCTTTGAGCAATAACTTCTCTTGATTCTAGTTTATCATGGGATCTTCTGAGAATACATGTATTATTGTAATCATTTTCTTCTCTTTTCATAGAGCTTTTACTTTCTTCAATTTTATTCTCGATCTTTGAATTTGTCTTTAACTAAGTAGTTGTTTTGTCTAGATCTTCCTTCAGAGAGAGGATCTTCAATTCTTGCTTTTGATAAATTTCAATCTTTTCTTGGAGTTGTCTTGTTATATCTGCTTCTATTTTCTTGACTTCTTCTACCTGTTTGTTCAGATCAAGGATAATGTCTTCTATTTGTCCTTTTGAATTATGATCATCCTCATGGGATTTTTGCAATTGATCTTTTAGTACATGATTCTTCTTTTTGAGTTCTGAGAGGTCCTTTTCAAATTCAAAGTTTGTCAGACATACCTTCCGTAATTCTGCCTTCAAGGATTTGATTTCAAGTTCTTGTTTTCTTCTTAACTTCTCTTCCAATATTTCTTTAGTCTTGTAGGTACTTATCTCACTGTCTTTGTCTTGTAACTTGCAGATCAATTCATTTTTCTTCTCTTCTAGCAGTCTTTGAGCTTGACAATTTCTTCTAATTGCTTTTCAATTTTTGTAGCCGACTTCTCAAGTTTATCTTTCAAAGAGTTGGATATGGCTTTTTTTATTCTAGTAGCTTCTTTGACTTGGAGTTTCAGATTAATTATGGTGTGTATGGCCTTCTCAGATTCTTCTTGATTTCTCTTCTCAGGTTTGTCCAATTGCTCCTGCAATACTTGGTTCTGTTCACAAAGATTTTTCACTTCTAGTGAACCATTATTAATTTCATTGTCTATTATAGTATATGTTAGATTTCTATCCCTTATGTTTATCACTTATCCTGATAAACATATCTCTTTAAAACCATTACAAACAGAGTGTTCAGGGGACTTACCTTCATACTTACCTGGATCTTGTACTGGCCTTTTAATGGGAATATCTTATGCTTCTTGTCCTTCATCTGAGTTTAGATGGTGTATCTTGAACGACAATTCTTCATCTGAATTGCACTTTCTTATTTTCTCCTTTTAGAGATATGTTAGATCTTCAAGCATTAATTCCATAAACTATGCTTCTTGTTCTTTATTGGAGTAGAGTTGTTTTAATCTAAGCCATAGTTCCTTAACTGAGTTGCACTTCCCTATCTTCTTTTTTTGGATATCGGTTAGGCCTTCAAGGATGGCTTCCATAGTCGTAGAGTTATTTTTCTTTTCTTCGTTCTGAGCTGTTGTTTTCACTTTCTTTGGAGGAGTATATCCAGTAAGAACCGATTGCCATACATCAATTTCTTCTACCTCAAGATAAACTTGCATTCTTCTTTTCCAGATGTAGTAATTCATTCCACTAAACAATGGTACTCAATTCACTGAGAACCCCATGGTGTGTGTCAAGGATCTACTTCAAGCTGGTAAGGCTTTTTTGTGAAGACCCACTCTGATACCAATTATTGGACACACTAGGCACACAAAGAGGGTGGTTAATCTGTGTGCAGTTTTTATTACTTTTTTAACTTTAACAATCAACAACTTCTTCAATATTATGCATTATCACATTATCATTATATCATCATCAACATTGTTATTATCATCATAACATCATCAGCAAATAGAAAGCATAGGAACACTGTACACAAGATTTTTACATGGAAACCCAAGTCCTGGGGGGAAAACCACTGAAGCATTTTTAAAATAGTTTTCCAGAAATAACTGGAAGGAGGCAACAACCCCCTTATTACAAAGACTTCAATTTTCCAGCTTCAACTGGAAGGAGCCTACGACCACCTGATTTACAGGCTTCAACCTGAAGGAAGCTACCACTCCATACTTTTCCGGCTTCAACCGAAAGGAGGCTACAACCTCCTTTCCTTGCCTCGTCCTGCCACCCTGGTAAGAAGATAGACACTGAACTACTGAACCACAACCGCATTGATCCTGCAGACCTGCTAATCAACACCTGTACTATACTGCACAATATGTACCACACTGCACATCCACTACCACTACTAACCACTGATCACTATCTGTTGTATCACATTGCTCATCAATTAATCACTGCCTGTTGTATGACATTGCTTATCATCTGATCATTAATCATAAACTCATCAATTGCTCATCACTGCACCAGAACTGAACCAGTAACCTGTCCAATTGCGATGTACCAATCAATCATCCAACTTAGTCAATCTGAGTCTGTACATCAAACTCAATCCACCTGAGTCAAACCAGCTGCTCATACAACTCGGCCAATCTTAGTCAGACCATCTGCACATAAAGCAACCTATGCCAATCCAATCTCTGAATTTGCTGCGAATATCACTGCCACATACTGCTCATGCACCTCTCGTCATACACAATTACCGAACAAGTAACTCTGCATTGCTTCATTTTGAACACAAGGCATGCATCATCATACATTATCATCATAGGTATGCATCATGGCATTGTCACACCATTGCATGTATGTACATTATAGAGTGTAGGAATGTTTCATCAATATAGTTTGTATCATCATCATAGTGCATAGAAGAATACTATGGCATATAGCATGTGTCAAGGAAAGTTTGCATCATTATATCATGTAGAGTCATCAAGTCAAGACATGTATCATCATCATTGTATGTATATCCCATACAACTCACACTCATTGTTTACACTTATATAACTTGTACGTACCATATTACTTGTCCACTCACTTACTCTACATACCTCACTTGTACTTTTTACTGAACACTGTACCTGTACTATATTTTATATATATCACAACATACACTTCACACATCCTCTTCACACTATATTGTACATACTTTGCATGTCACATATCATTGATCATCTATACACTTGTACACTAGTTCATTGCATTTGTACACTAGTTCATCACTTGTTTAGATAATCATATGTACGTTCACATGTACATCCACCTGTACATTCACTATTATCCATACACTTGTACACACTTCATCACTACTAAATGTACATTTGTACAGTCATACAATTGTGTATACTAACACTGCACTAGTACACTAATTCATCTCACTAGTTCATCACTACTCTATTCATACACTTGTCTACTTCATATTACATACCTTTCATGCTTGAATTTATGGATTGTCACAAAGTTGACAAGGAGGGTTGTTACTACTGTCTGTACTCACGAAATCTCAGTCAATTTGTTGCTCCTTCATGAAGAACTCAGGTCTGCAATCTCTCTCTGCTGTTTGAACAGTTCACACCAACAAAATATCGCAAAAGGATAGTAGGTTGCAGCAGTGACCCAAGATACATCAAAGGGAATTGCAATACTGTTTTAACCCAAGAGAGTAGGCCTATGAAAAATATTCGGATCTGCTGTTGTATTAAAAAAAACCTTAATCAAACCAGCGAGGATCCTCAGTCAAACACTTACCAAAAGATGTTACTTTGGGAAAACTCGGATAGTCTGTGTGAAGACTCGGATTAACAGGTAAAAAAACCAAGAAAAATTAGTCTGCAAAAATTCGGGTCTGCAGTTCAAGTGCTTTCCATAGTCAGCAAAACTCCTCAGACAAATCTCAGTCCACTTATTAAAGGGTACATTCGTTGATGGTTAGGTTATGACAATGTCTTGGTGTATAAATATACGTTGAAAGAGAGCAATTTGGGGCCGACTTGATGGAGTATAAAAAGTTTGACTTAAATTAAATTTTTATTCTTTACAAAAGAAAATCCACTTAATGAGGCCGACTTTAATAGGATATTAATTTAATTGATCATAAATGTTTAAATGGGCTAACTTCTTGTAGGATTGAAGGTTTTATTACTTAATAAAAAGTGTTTTATTCATTAAAACTTTTTAATATTTAAACCATTTTTTTTGCCAACGTTTAAATAATTTATTGAATTATAAAAGTTGTTTTCAACAAGGTTATAAGGGTCACTAAAGGTGCTTCAAAGGTAGGTCAAATATTAAGTTTATTAATTTAACTTAATTAATATTTGATTTGTTAACATGTCTTTTCTTTTGTCATTAGGGCTTTAACAAATTCTTAACGTTGGAGAATTTGTTTAATATTTTATTACATGTTAACATATGTTAGGGCCTCACAAAGTGTAAGGATTGTATGTTTTAAGGGTTACCATTGGGGCTTTAAGGGTTGGTGTAAAGGTACAAAGGACATTAACAATATTTTTAGGAGCAAGGAAAACAACAAAGGGTAGAATATAAGCTTAGGGACCAATGGTAAGGGTTTTAGGGCCTTTTTGTTGGGTCAACAAACTTACCACAAGCTTCATAACCGTGAAAAACAAGGTGTGGGTTCAGGGACTTCTCCTAGGGTACCAAGATCTCATTACAAACACAAATGACCACATAATCGGTCATTTGGACTCTACACTTATTCAACCCACCAGGGACACTTTTCTAGGGTACAGGGGCATAGGTTGTGGTATTGGGGAGCCAAGGAAACAACTGGGGAACCATAGAACCAACTTAGGGGTACTTAAACACTCTACAGGGTGTTCAGGGTTTTTTCCCTTGTCCCAAGGGCTCCAAGGGCTTCAGACTTGGGCTTGGACAAAGTCAAAAGGTCTCCTTTGACATTGACAACTACCTAACCTTCCAAGGCTCCTCAAGGGGCACCAAGACACACTTGTTAGCATCAATGACCATGCGTTGTTGGAATCAATGACAACTTAATCAACAATATGTAGCGGATTTCCAGCTTTTGGGGCCCCTATTGGCATCTTTTCATGTATATTTGTTTATTGAGGGTGCATCTCACATAGCCTGATGCAAAGTTGCATATTTGGAGGCATTTCATACTGTTGGAGCCTCTGGGACATCACCTTGCATGACCTGAGGACACTTGGCATACAAAGAATAGGAAAGCACTCCACATCTCAAGGGATTTTATGTAGTTTATTGCCATGTGTTGAGATAATTTTTAATTGATGAGGACATGAAGCTTTGCACATCAATCTAGGGCACTCATGTTTGGAGAGCTATTTTGGTGTTTTATTTCCCTAGACCTAAAGGTGACCATAACCACCTTTATCCACTATTTGCACGTTCTCCAAGGTCGCACCACTTGAAGCATCTTGAGTGATTAAAAGGTTAAAGCTATAGGACAAATGGCATTCTTGTACACTTCTAAAGGGGATTCATTATTACTTTTTCTATATATGGGTTAATTAATGAGGGTCATCCCACTATTTGTACATATCTCTGTTACCACCTAAGTTGTACTTAGTCGGTGTTATCAAGTGAGCCTAGCAAACTAGACAAAGATGATTTGTTCAGACTTTAGAAGACCTTTAAACTTGCTTCTGGGAAGTGATTTTTTTTATCTACCACATGTTCATACCCCCTTGGGGGAGTTGTAATAAAATGTTCTAGCATGGTAGTGTCTGTGAAAGACTCGGTCTCCTGGACTCATTTGTCAATCTGATTATCCCAGATTGTTTTTTCCCTTGGTTATTATTGGTTGTTGAATAAATGACTGAGTTTTTCTGAGTTTTTCACTCAATACCTCCAAAGTTGGGGTGGTCGGCTTGAAATTTAGGCCTATTGAGGTTATGAGAGTCTGTGTGTCAGTGTATAAACATCATAGGCATTATGGTCGAGTCATATGAACATGTGCTAAGTCCCCCTAGGTTTTGTTTTCTTTAATTTTTAATTTTAATTTTTTCACAAAACTTAGGCTATTTTTTAATAGTCTAAATGGAAAAATTGGTCTTGTAATAAAAGTGGGGTTAAAAGTCAGTTTTAGTCATGGAGGTGCTCATTTTCTAACTTGAAGCACCCGGTAAACCCATAAACCGACTTTTTCTATGTTTTGAGTAAATTTTCCATCACTCAGGTTAGAAAATCCAAAAAAATCAAATATTAATTAATTTAATTAAATAATGGAGCAAATCCAAGATCCTAAATCAGTGGGATTTGCTTTGATTTGATTGAAATTAGTCTCATCGGCTTCGGATTAACTGAGAGTTATCATTCCTTGACTGAAGGCATTGATTAGGGTTGAATAGGAGCTTAACTGGCTCATGCAAATCTGAGGGTTGCGCCTCTTTCTCTCTCCTCCACACGTGTGGATCAATTTGGCAGTTGTTTGATGGGTGGGTCAGTTCACTGAGTGAGGTGTCACTCCAATTTGCAGTTCTAGTCCAGTTAGACTTAGTTCATCATCAGATCAGGCTTGACTTAACTCTCCATCAGCTGCAGATCATCTCCCAGCTCCTCTCCCAGTCAGGATTTGCGCCCCCTTTGGGCCAGTGGGCCTGTTTTTGTTATAAATTGAGGTTACCATTCCCTTCTTGAAGTTAGTTTGAGTTGGAGAGAATAGGTTTGCTATTGTAATACTGTTGTAATCTTTTCATTGTTGGAATAAAGAAGCTTTGGAGGCTAAATGGTGTAATGCTCTCATGTGTGTGGAATAAGCATTGTCTTGTGGCTATTGATGTTGCCGGTTTTTCTCTCAATTTCTGCATCTAAACCTTGTCTGGCTTGAATGATTTAGCTGAATCAATAGGAGTATAGTTAGACAAGTAAGATTGTTTTTTTTTTGTATCTCATAGCATATGTGTTTGAAGATCTAGCTTATACATGTTTAATAAGCTTATTTGCATGTAATTCTTGTCTCTTTTTCATATATATATATCCATATCTCATAAGGTTTTGTGCAAGGTTGTGTGTTTAGCTTTCAGGTGGCAAGGATTGGATGAGCTGTGGATCTAGTTTGACTCCACTGTACATCCGACATTTTTGTGAAGGCATTGCCTCTATGTATCTTCCTCCATTTTATTAAAATCAATCTTCCAGTGACTTGTTCATCCTCTTATGATCAGATCTACTTCTAAAAATTGCTTATACAATGTTAGATCTAGTTCCTAAGAGTCTTGTTGCTTAGATCTGAAATTTCATAAAGAATATCATATTTTAAAGATAGATCTAGGTGAAGAAATTTTATTTTGCAAGTAGCTAAATCGTAGATCTAAAGCTTGCTCATAAGGTAGTTTATTTTTTCGTTCTTCAAAGATTTAAATTCTGCAAGAAAGTGCACATCATATTGGCTGCCCAAAAATCAAGCCAAGCAAGCTTTCCTTGGTTCCCTTTTGCAAAACTAAATTGTTCATTTTTAACAATTTTTAACTTAGTCTTTTTTTCGTTAATTAGTGTGGTGACCCAAAGCACTTTTAAATTGTTTTTGGGCATATTTGATTTTAATAGCTTGCTGGTTTTTAGCAGGTATAACAAAAAAGAGAAGGAGACTCTGCCTGTTTTCCGACTCTTGGGAGAATTGGAGCTTCTCGAAGGCTTCCCCCACTGTTGTGCTTCCTTTTAGGCTTGTTGTAATCCTTTGGATCCCAGATAACAAGGACCAAAGTGCAGTTAGTTTGCTGATATTGTAACCTTTAATAATAAATAATCACTTCAAGTAGGCCCTTTCGATCCCACTCTCCATCCCCCCAGGGGGGATTCGCGTCTGTTTCACTTTTTTGCATTTTTTTCCTGTTTTTTTCTCTAGCTTAGTCTTGTCGTGCAGGATTGTATACTTTGATTATATTTGTTATTATTCCATATGTTGAAATCAAATTAATACTAATACTTACCCCACGAATCCCCAATTGAAACGAAAGGTGAAAGATGATCGTGGTAGGATTAATTAGAAAACATGTAGCGTGTGTTTTTGCTTCTATTTTCATTGTTACTTTTCACAAGCAAGCAGTAAAATTAACCCCTCCTTTATTTCCTGATTGAGGTCCACTTGGACCAAAAGAGATTCTTGGAAGGTCTTTTTTTTAACAACAACACGCTCTTAAAATTTACTAAAATTTACAAGACTCCGGTGTGTGCTCTGCACTTGGCTACAGTTCGTCCGATCAGTCAAGCTGCATCAAAAGAAACGTGAGTGACTAGAATAATTAGGATTCACTTTCTCAATTAACCACCACGGGAGAAAATCCAACGCCTCGATTAAACCGTAAACGGTGGAAAAATACCCAAAGGAAGTGGGAACTACTGGACAGTGACCTCGAGGCGTCGATCTCTGTTACATCCTAGCGGGTGTATTATGAACATAGTCTCAGAGACTCCATCCTGCCCACACATTCCTTGCGGGTAGCCGTAGTTGTTGTTACTTTTGGACATACTCCAAGTACCCCCCGGGTATATCTGGAGTCCCCCCGCCTAATTTAATTCACTCATCTTTTCACATTAATTTAAAACGTACCAAGATACAATTGCACAACATTCACTCCAGCACTTGCAAGCACTCTTAATTATTTTCGGCTCCATTTAAGGCACTGATCAACTATTTATTTCTTTCAATCTATACGTGATTGGGTGTCGTATCGTGCTTATTTGTGATTTTCTCATCATGTTATATGTTGTTTACAATTATTAAATCAAAACTACTAAAAAACTTACTCATTTAATACCATCATCATCTAAGTAACCAGCCTTAGTAACTTGTAGGGTTTACCCCCTTTGGCTTCGTTAGGAGTTTTCCTAAACGGAGGAGTCAAGAACAAGGTGACAACCTTGACTCGAGACTTGCCCCTAAGGACTCACCGAGTGGCTTGAATATTTATGCCACGTTCCCCCCCAGGTGTGTGAAAGGCCGCAACATCTTTTGGCGCCGTTGTTGAGGATAAAAATTTTTATTGCCGGAGTACGACTTTTGTTTTCTTCCTTTTTGTTTTTGCTTTGTTTGATGAATGGATCTTTAACTTTCATCTGGCGAATCCACTAACTTTTTTTTAGTTTTTATTTTTACAAAGAAAAGCAAAAAATAATTTTTGTGAAAAAAATATAAATACGTATTTTTCTTTTTCACATGGCGGCTCCATTGAAGGGATAAAACCCTACTTTCTCATAATTTTGTTGAGACTTGTTGTGTGTAGATTAGCTCATACGACATAGTAAAACTTTAAATGCTCATTATTTGATAGCTCTAGTTCAGTACAAAATAAATGGTTGATATATGCTACTGATAAGCCGTTATGGATGATGAAGATTATGGTGCTAAAGTTTCCAATGCATATCCTCCCATCGATTTCTCAGTCATCCTAGGTTTTCCTAACTATGAACCATATCTCCAGGATAAAAGATATTTTCAGGCTCCAATTTTTTGTGGAATTGGTGATTCAGTTGTCTGTCACATCATATCCTTTCTTTCATTTGTGAATAAACTCAACATACTTCATAGGGATAATATGATGCAAATTTTTGCTAATTCTTTCGAAAAGAAAGCTTGGATATGGTTTTGTGGTCTTCCTTATAAATGCATTACCTCCCTTGAAGACTTATGTGCTATCTTTTTTGAGATGTGGCATAATGGTGAGGGAGATATGGTAACGGTTGTAGAAAGGGCCCTCACCTACCTAAAGGATCTAAAGGAGCCCATGACTTCCATTATAGATGAGCACACTCAGGATGATCCTATTGAAGAGCTTCACGAGGAACCCATGATTGAACACATTGTTGAAGACTCCCCTCATGTCACCATAACTGAAAACATTGAAGATTTGAGATATTCTCAAGTTTGTTGCAATGGTAATATTTTTCCAGAAATCCCTCATGAGGAAACCATTACTGAGATCGACACTTACGAAGAAATTTATCATGTGTATGATGACACTCCTCTATGTTCATCACTTAGGGATGAAGTTTTGGAAAGTTTAACTTCTCGTAATATCTTTGAAACCAAAACTTTGAAGGATGATTATTATGAACAGGAGGAGGGTAGTTATATCTTAAGTTGTGATACCAGTAAGGAAAACTCTCTCATATTCGACATAGATGGGAGTGATTACTATTGGAATTTCATAGATAATCAAACTTGTGAAAATATTATTGAGAATCCCATCCATGATATGTCTAGCAAGGGGAGTGTCTATTCAAAAATTTGTGGAAGTCCAATCTATGATACATCCATATAGGAAAGCGTGGATCTGGATACCTGGGAAAATCTTAGTATGGAAGAGGAGCATTCAGAATTTTCACATGATCATTCAGAGTCATATCATGCAGAGCCGCACAAAGTCAATAGTAATGAATACATTGAGAAGCAGTGTTGTGAAAAGTTAGATGTGATGTAGTCAGTGGAATATCAATCTCAGCCATCTTCTTCACATGTAGAGGTTCCTTATGATTTGGATCTACTTGGGGCTTATGCAATGAGATATCATCTGATAATCCCTAATGATCAGTATGATGATGTATTCAGTCTGCCTCATCTTGCAGATTGGTATATCAATCCTATCCAGTCATGGATAGAAGCATCCTGCATGAACACATACCAGTTTGGGAAGAACTTTAATGACTTTATTCATGCCTATGATTTCCTATGCAACCCGCCCATTCCGGATCATCATGTAGGTTTGCATTTTCTGAATAAAGTATCTTTACTTTGGTTGGTAACCAAAGACAAGGCAAAAAAAAAATTATGTTAATAAAATGCTTAGGTGGTTACATTGGATTTTTTATTACACCTAACCTTTTTATATCATGCTTAG
>LPNX010509802.1:60139-90237 GCA_001517045.1 Pseudotsuga menziesii
TGATTTGTGATTTTCTCATCATGTTATCTGTTGTTTACAATTGTTAAATCAAAACTCCTAAAAAACTTACTCATTTAATAGCATCATCATCTAAGTAACCAGCCTTAGTAACTTGTAGGGTCTAACCCCCTTGGCTTCGTTAGGAGTTTTCCTAAACGGAGGAGTCAAGAACAAGGTGATAGCCTTGACTCGAGACTTTCCCCCAAGGACACACCGAGTGGCTTCAAGATTTCTGCCACGTTCCCCCTAGGTGTGTGAAAGGCGACAACAATATCAAGGGCACACCTTACCCAAATGACACATGTTCCAAGGGTGCACTTGCATCTTTAAGGGCCTTTTGGGAGTACAAATTGGTTGAGGAACATGGATCAAGTTCAATGCGCATGCTTTGAGAGAATCCTACTCTTAAGGGGTGGTTGTAACCACCATTTCCTACCTTTTGCACATATCCCTAGAATTCTCCGTATTAAAGCATTAATTGAAGGACATTTGATGGTCATGCATGTGGATCCACATCTTTTGGCACATATTTTGAGTTCACCCTATCAAGTGGGGCTGTAATACAAACCAATGGACCATTTATTACACACATATCCATGAGATCCACATTAAGATGAGTTTGTTAGCATGATTTGAGGGGCACTCTACCCAATATGTTTCCAATGTCCATCCTCTATTAAAAAAGGCTTTGTCAAAAGGTCACAAATGAAGGATTGGTTGTTTTCATGATGAGGGCGTCCCTCTCCTTGCACGCATTCTTAGGGCTCGCTATTTTTGAAAGGTTGTTATAACAACTGTGGTCCATTTCCTTGCACATTATCTAGGAGATCCTCTTTTCAAGGGAAAAAAGTTCCCTAGATCTAAGGAAAACAAGTGGTTTTACTTCATCATTCCAAGGAGTAACACTTCTCTTTAGTAGCACTCCCTTGATAAAAGTTTTAATGTTATTTTTAAGGGAGTTGGTTAATAGTATATTATTTTAACAAGCCCTTAATATTGGATCAAATGAGTACATTCCAAGGGGGTGTCTTGCACAAGATATGACAAGTGGCATCAAGACTCATTCTAAGCCTCTTGCTTTCATATTTTATTACCTTTTGAGGAGTGCCCAGCCTTGAGGGGCCTTCATGATGTGTATTTTAATATTTTTTCTAGGAGAAAGAAGTGGATCTAAGTCCTCTTATTATTATTTTATTGTAAGGAGAGTTTGAGCTAAAATCTATATAAAGAAAAGCACTCTCCATTGTTTGGATTTATGGAAGATCCCTTAAGCCTAGTTGAAGATCTTGTAAGAGGACTATGCTAAGGGTATGTTTTGTAATGCAAGGTTCATAATTTCATCCATCATATTTTAATTTCCATTGCTGAAAATTACACTTCACAATCTTTTGTAAGGAGCTTTGCATGAAGGACGGTTCTTGTCCATGAAGAAAGGTCACTTGTTGAATTTTTACCCATCATGCTTTGTTGTTTTACTACTGAATTAATGGCTTTGTTGTTGCCATTTCCTTGAAAGGTGGTTGTTAAAGTTTCTTTTTTTTGTTCACCCAAGGAAAAAGACTGCTACTTTGCTATTCAAGGGTATGAATCAAAAGTAACAATACAAAACCAGGTTCACAACCTCTGAACCATCATCATGGTAACACTATATTTTGGTGTGCATGTTGATTGTCTCCCAAAATATACTGACCAAAACTTGTAAAAAACTATTGTTTTCAATGTCCGGTCTGACAAGAAAAATACATCCTGTCATATTGTTGTTTTCAGAAAACTTATAACTAAAAACTTTACATAATGTTCTTAAAAACCGGACAAAAAGATGTAGCCTAAGAAAAGGCGAGGAAATCACTTGAAACTATATGAAAAAAAACAATCATTGGAGAATCTAGTATGATCCCACCTCAGCCAAACGATTATCTCTATATTATTCATGATGGAAAATTCCTGACTGATAATCCAGTTCCCTCTTCGAGAGTCTGTAATAATTGTTGTTAAGGTTTCTGCTTAATAAAACATAGCCTTGCTGCAATAATTTTTTTGTTGTTGAGAGAACACTTTGGAAGGGCCCTCTAAATATTTTTTTGTAGTTTGAAACAACATTTACATAGGTTGATTTTAGCATGTTGTAATAGCACTATCATGCATTTTCATTCATAATTTTGAACCCCTTAAAATTTCCTTTTGACCCCATTACCCTTTGCAAAAGCACTAGTCTTGATCCACCATCCATTTTATCTAAAGTGAAAGTGTTAGGTTACCCAATTTTGATGGAGAAGCAAGGACAAGAATTGAACGTCAAAGACACAAGGGAATAGACATGAATGCACATTTTCCATTAAGAGATACACATATAGATACAATCTGGTGTGACCCTTCGTTTCATATTCGAAGTGGTCTCTTGAACTCTCGATGACGCTTTGTATTCACCTATGACCTTCACGTAAATATTAAATATAATACAATTTACCGTAACCACACATTTGATTTCCAACATTGCCCCCTTAATCTGAAGGGGTGTTTGTGATTCCAAGAATCTTCTGAAAAACAGTTGAAAAGTGGAAGTGAACAACTACCAAAGGTTAAACATTTTCTACTTGACAATATGACCATGTGCCAAGTTAAAAAAATCTAAAGTATTTAACTAAGTGGTAAAGATGAAGCACTCTCTAAATTGATGGTTTAAGGATGACAATAAAATTGGTGGTTTTGGATGACCACAAACCAAAAAGGTTAGCAGAAGAAACAGAGGTTGATGTATTCTACTAAATGGGTTGTTTTAGGTTGACCACAAACTAAAAAGGTAGCAAAAGCGACCAAAGTTGATGTCTTCTACTATGTGGTGGTATTAGGCTAACCACAAACCAAAAATATGGTTTTGGATGACTACAAACCAAAAACTAGCAGAACCAACAAAAGGTCATGTATTCTACTAAATGGTGGTTTTAGGATTACCACAAACCAAAAAGGTAGTTTTAGGATTACCACAAACACAAACCAAAAGAAGATGGTGGTTTAGGATGACCACAAACCAAAAAGTTAGCAGAAGTTGAAGTCTTCTATTAAATGGGTGGTTTTTGGTTGACCAAAAACCAATGACATCTCTAGAAAAAGGACTTAAATATGTCTTTGGCTACATCTCTAACTCTCACTCTGGCTCTAGCTCGACTCTATGGTTGTTGGTTCTGGTTTTGGTTGTGACTCAAGCTTTCTTTCTTTCGTAGTGTAGATATTTTCTTATAGAACAATATGTCATATTGATAGGGCTTCGAAACTTGAAGGATAACTATCAATCCATGATGTTCCCCCATGTCAAGTACAAGGTGAGAAGCAGGAGAACTTTATTCTGCAAATTGTGTCAAAACTCGAGACTAAATTATTTGATATGAATGATATATCTTCTTGGTTGTTGATGACCATCACCAAGAAGTGATCCACCCATATTGAATCTTTAGTCTTGCATGTTTCTTCAATTTTGAATATCTATCTGAAGAAATATTATGATTCCTGCAATGCTGAAAAGGATGGAGATCGAAACACTAATTCTCTGTGTGGCCAATTCGATGGCAATGTTGGCATTGATGTTGAACATACAAGGTTGAATCTTCTTGAGGGAATTCAAGACTCTGAAACTAGATTGGCTTGGCTTAATCTATAAATTGAAATGCCACTTCCCTCACATATCAAATACCTATTATATGTTGTTGTTTCTGAGTTCTTCACAATGTTTGATAATGGGATTGGAAATATTATGTTGAACATGATCATGATATTCTTCATCCTCTACATTTGACGTTGTTTCACTGAGTTGGTCATGTGCTGGCGATTGATAGGAATTATCGCCATATTCAAAAAGAGGGTTGTTTTAAATAAGAAATAGTTTAGAATGTTGATTCCTTTGCATTGTTTTCTCATGTTGGAGCTGAGTTTGGAGAAGTTCCACTTTTTCTTGCGAATATTGAAAACAAGTTAGCACATTTTGGAGAGTTTATTTGTTGATTTTAACCATGTCATCGACAGTAGTGAGTATTAGAGTGTTCAGTTTCTCTAATCATTCTTCAATTCAAGCCATTTGATAGACTAATTGAGACCTCAAAGAGCTTCTTGCAACTCCACTATTTGACAATAAGACTCAACAATTGAAATTTTGGGCTCAAAAGATGAAGGGTGTTGGGTTCAATCGAGAGTGCACCCGATTAAAAACACAATTCAAATGGATTTGATTTGACACTTACAAAGAACTATTGCAAGTACCAAAAATACAAAAATTCATTCTTTACAAGTTGATTTTAGTTGTTGAATCTAAAGTTGAATTACTCTACAAAAAATAATACTTTACCTTTGAGTCTTTCATTGATTGGCTATGTTCTAGCCAAGGCCACTCATTGATTTTTTGTATTTATGATTTTTAGGAAGATATTCACCTAGGATTGAAGCTATGATCATTCAATTCATTGTTTATTTTTATAAAGCCAGCTACCATCGATAGTTGAGGAAGATATTATGAAACTAGAAAATCAAATACTTATGTTTTCCTTATAAATGATCCTCTAATGGAAGGAAAGCAGATATCTTTATCTCAACTAAAATCTAAGATGGAGGTCACTTATTAGAACTATAATGTGCACCTATGGTGTGACCTATTGGAGGTCACTTACCAATTCTAGTGGAAGAATTTCAGACAATGATAGAATTTGATATACATAATATTATAAGATTTGATCCCTCTATAATATTCTTCAACATTAAAGTTTAAAAAAAGAGAAGAACTAGATTGATGTTGTCGGACGATCACTTCAAGCTATCTTGGCTCAATGTGACGATGAGTTCAATGCTATGTTGAATGAGTTGATTGAGCTTCTTTCCCTGGAAATATTCGACTTACTAACTCGAATGAAGGAGAAAACCCTATGTGATCGTTCTCTTGTTGTCTCTAGGAACATTATATGAATGATTCTTGTGGGCACAAGTGATCACCAGAAGATTCTAAGTCTTGATGTCTTCTTAGAAAACTATGGAGGATTAATCCCATTCATAGCCATAGTAATACTGCGCATGGAAAGGTGGAGATCTGGTGCTCTTATGTTGCAGAAATGGAAAACCAAAAGCCACTTGCATTAGTGTTACTCCTTGTAGTGTTGCATCTCATTTTGTTTGAGTTTGTTGTAGTTGCTAAGCATGGAAAAATATTTGGTCTAGTAGATCCTCCATGTAAAGTTGATGTCACCTACTGTATGTACAATTCAAATATTGCAACTAGTTATGGAGTGGGGGAATTTTTGTTTCTTTTGTGTGGTGGTTCTAATCATGGGTGTAACAAAATGTTTATGTTGAGGAAGTTCATAGACATAGGGGGGTCTTGTGCATAGAATATCATTTATTTAATGTCCTCATGATTAGCATTCCTCATTGTGGAGGCATGTCTTATGGTTGGTAATACACAAATGATACATAGATGATACATTCTTGGGTAATATGAAAAAGATGCAATAGAGGTAAGATATGCATAGTGGCACAAGCAATAGTCAAAATTAGGGTTTCAAATAAAGCACAAGTGGATTTACACATATAGAGAATCATGTGTGATACACAAGGAGGTGAAAATTAGGGTGTAGAGGAGGCAATACTTAGTTGTAGAGAGGCTCTAATTGTTGGTCACAATGGCACATTGAGAGGGGGGGTGAATTAGTGTGCTAGCACCTCTAGAGATTTTCACTTCTCAAAATGTTAGACAGAGTTCATCATTTGCATTACACTACAAAGTACACTATCATTCATCAACTAATCAACACATGTCACAAATACACATAAGCATGTCATCAACATAGATCATAACAAGAGACACATCAAAAGACAAGTATAGTAAACTTTAATTATAGTTTTATATGATGTTCAATGGAAAACTTCAATATTCACGGAGCACCAAGTCTAACAACAGGGCCCAACCTAGTTTTCTTATCTCCAATTAAGAAGGGTTGAAGTATCCAAACCTCAAGGTGCACAAGACACTGCTTGCAAATCTGATGTAAATCTGAAACCACTCTGTGTACAATCCTCTCTCAATCAATTGTTACTCATTACTTATGCTCATCAACTTGCTCAAACTATTGCTAAAGACTCATGCCAAGTCATCAAAGGTCTGCTCAATACCTCCAAGTCATCTTAATAAAGTGATAATCATCATCAAGAGGTCAACCATCAAATTTAAGGATGGATATGTATCACTCTTCCACTACTGCACTCATCAATTATTATCACAACTATTGTACAATCAATCATTGTAGCATTAAAAAAGTCAACTTCATGTCTAGGTTGTAACTTGTCAAATCATAGGTTATTGTCGAAACAACTCAATTGTTCATGTCTTCTTCACTTTTGGTAGCTTCGGTATGTCTCAAGACAAATCTCAAAGTGGCATGATATATATAATTAGAACTTAGTTATATTGCACTTTACACATTTTCAAAACTTGTTACAAGAACTTTAACTTGTCTTCAATCCATCTGATTGACATATTTTGTTGCTACCTTTTATTTGGGTTACATAGCTTCAATACTGAAATGATGTTCAAATGCCAAATATTTGATTTGTGTTTGAGTTCGGTCTACTTTACGGCTGCAAGAATGCTTTTAGACTTATATTGTACATCGGTTGTCTATTTAAATTCCTACTGTTTATCCTAAATTCTGCTAACTAGACTACAGGGTAGCAATGTTTAGGCACCTCGGAAATCAAAGACTGTTTTTGTGGTTTTATGGATAATAATGTAAAAGTCAATAATGTAAAGACAAGGTACAAAGACACAAAAATATGAAAACATCATATAATACATGCATAAGGACAAGATTTTGCAAAAAGGAATGACAATACAACTTTTCAATCTAGGAGATAGGTTTCAAAACATATATACACAAGGAATAAACAAACAGTTCATCATTGCATCATATGTAAAAGTACAGGTGCTCAAAATAGCATTTCAAACATTATCTAAGCATCGATATCCACTTGCCAACACAACATCTATATAGAAAACATCTATATAAACAAAAATGTAAACAAGGGTTCAAATAGAACCACAGAATATCCACACAATATAAGTTCAAAACCTAGCTCCAAATAGATCATAAGTCATTCATAAAGAAAAGAAGTTCTTACATATATAAAGCATTGCATAACTGTACAAGCTCCAAGCATATTCGACCCTCATGTCTCCCTTGTTTACCAAAATATTACAATATATATAGGAAAAGGTAAGATCAGAAGTTTGTGTGTAGATCTACCTTTTAAGGTTTTGACTTCCAAAAATAGAAAAGTAAATAACTGAAAAAGATCTAGTCTAGCTAAGTATGACAAGTGTCAAATCTACATTAAACTAGAAATATTTTCAAAGTCTTCTAGCTGCCTCAGCCAAATCCTCGTACATATTCTTTAACAATGTAAAATTGAAATATTTTACCCGCATCTGGCCTCTGCACTCATTTTATCAATTGATCATCTGCACTATTAACTTCAATATCTCTGTCCAATCTAAATTCACCAGTAGACTTACCTTCTCTTTCAAAAACACAGGTTTTCACTTATGTTTGACCATCTTGTTCACCATCATCTTTACTCATCTTGGATGCTTTTAACCCATCCTATGTTCTCTTTCCAGAAACACAAGCCATTTCTGCTAGTGCATCAAAAAATATCTCTTTCACTGCATCATCCAGTTTCCCATCTGGAATAGAGCTATGTTCTGTATAGTGTTCCACCTCTTGATTAGAGGAAAGACCTTTCCTATTTTCAAAAAAATTATGTTCAGGGGCCATGCATGGATAGAGGTTGTCATTATCCTTCCAATGTTTAAATCTTTATTCAAATAGGTCTTCATATTCTTCTGAATGGATTGAAAGAATGGTAATGAGTCTTTCAATGATAGTCTCATTACTCTAGACTTGAAATACAGCAACACCACATGCTCATCATCAGCTAGCATTTCTTGCATCATAACAAACGGTTTCTTTTTCCTTGTGAGAGGTTCTTGTGTCTTCTCCATCATGATTACCACATTTTCTGAGGTGTCATGGCCTCTAGCATCTTTTCCATCTGTTATGGTCGACTGTTTATTTGCAGGTAAACATTTTTTGGAACCCATCGCCTTTCCTCATACTTTGTATGAATGAAATTCTCAAGAGAAGATTGATCATTTTCTGCAGATCGCTTGAAATTTGGGGGAAGCTCAGCTTCCCAATAGCCATTTTCCTTGGCATTTCCCATGCTTTGAATGAAGCTAACTTACTCCGGAAGCCATGTGTCTAATGTGGCAGAACTGTTAAACATAGGCAATACATCCTTAACCCTAACTTCGCATTTCATATTCTGAAAAGACATTTATTAATCTATATAGGAGCTTTAAGCTTTAAAACGAAAATATTTGTAAATGTACAAGATATTTTGAAATGAAATCAAAGCATCCCGAACATAGGAAAATAAGGAAATCAACAAGGGCTTAAAATGTCTAAGGTAAAAAGTAGGCATAGGGAAAATAGCTAGACCTAGGACAAACACCTACACATCAGATTGTTTCTATTGCTTCTATGTTTAGGGTAGACCCTAAACACTTTTTCACATAACTCCTACAGCTTCCTTCCTTAGGGATACCTGAATTCAGAGATAAAATCAACTTAAACTTTTTGTTATTGTGGCTGCCTCAGAGTTGTTGCATACCTGAAATTTAGAGCTAAATCAAACTTTTATCTTATCTGGATAAATGAGAACGGTGACTTCGTATTTATACACATTTTCCATGATTTTTACTGGGTCGGCCTATCTTAATTGATTTTTTTATTTTAAAGATATTTTAGAGTATTTTATGCAGCCGAATTTGCACTTGGTTTTAATATTTATTGAAATCTTCTTTTAGCAGGATGACATCTCATGTTTCATATTTGAAGTTTTCTTAGCTCAAAATAAATTGGTCAAGCTCCACGTCATCTTTAAAAAGAGGATTCTTCTTTTCCACATCATCACTGCCATAGAGATTAATAGAGACTTCATCAAGCCACATCGAGAAGTAGGGGTAGCATGCATCCATATTTTAAGGACGTGTCCTTTTATATTAATATCAATGTTTCCATGTCTCATCCATGTTCAAAGGTTTCCAGTTTCTTCCATAAGCAAGGGGGCATTAAGGGTTTTCTTTATTACCATAAGGTCTTCAACAATCCTTGACCAGGTCCCAACCCATTAAGGATCCATATTCCAAGTATGATAATGAAATCATACACACCATGGTCTCATCATGATAATTGGCTTCAACAAGTATGATAATGGTCATTCGTGCCACCTAGTGTTCTGTTGGGCTAGGAAAATTTCACAAGGAAGAACTTGAAGCGCAAGTGCAAGAGGAGAAGCAGGTGCCGACGGGATAAAAGCAGGAAAAGGAAGGAAGGGAAGTGCAGAGCAGAGGGAGTTGCGACAAGGAATGGTGCGACGAGGAAAGCACACCAAGAGCTGGTGGAAGGTTAGCAGGTAGAAGAGTTAAGGCATAGAAGTGACAGGTCAGAAGGTTGCAGGAGTCAGAGTCGGCGAAATACCAAAGGTCGGGTTTTTGCATCTAGTTATGGCGTCTAGTTGGCTAGTTATGGTCGTGATCAATGTAATACAAGACTTTTGTGGCTAGTATGGCCAATCATCAATGTAATAGAAGATATTTTGTAGCTACTTCTCTATGTAATAACTGAGTTGTACTCAGTCGACCCTGCGCGATCTTGTAATTTGTATAAATAGGAGGAACTCGCTCTGGATAAGGGTTAGCTTCACTACGAGATGAAGAGATTAGTAGCTTCATTAAGATTTGGTAAGAGTAGGAGTATAGTGGAGAAATCAGAGAGGAGTCTAATAGAGGAAGGTTGTTGAGCCACAGATCTGCAGCTGAGTGCACAGACTGTTCTGTAGAGTCAATCCGCAACTGAGTGCGTGGATAGTAAAGTAGAAGAGTTGATCCAAGCTATGTGCAGATCAGTAGGAGTATATAGAAGAATAAACCAGAGAGCATGATATCAAGAAGAGTCTAAGCTATAAAGACATATTTTAGAACAGTTTGCAAGTCGCAGACTGCAAGGTGCTACCTATATTTCTCATGCCATATGAAGAGCACCTTGGTGGTTTTTCCTAGATGGGTTTCCATGTTATTTCTTGTGTAATGAATGATTGAATGGTGTGTTGAATGTTTAACTGTTCATGTTGACTATTTGATTATCTTGCATTATTTATGGTTATTGCTTGAATGGATGTCGCAATACTGATAAGCAGTGAATGAATGGATATCTGAGCATTGACAAAGCATTGTGTATTAGTTCATGTTTAAACACTGTTAAGTCATAATATAAGTCGTAGCACGGTCATTCGCTATCAATGAATGAGCCGCATCGCATTATTGAACCAGATGTTAAGTTGTTAAAGACAAGGTTGTGTCGCATGTTGCTTGTGTCGCATTGTTGTGTCATCGTTGAGTAGTAAAAGAATCCAACCCTCCATCTCTGTCGAGCTCCTTGGCCGCACGCCAAGGGACTATAATCCCTCACTAACTACAGAAGCATGGTTTTGGTAGTTACACATTAAGATATCTTGGGTGAGACTCTGCTATCCTCGCAGGTGTTGTCGGCTGAGCTTTCTATGTCATGCCGATGTCTTTGGGTGTTTTGTTGGTTTTGTGTTGTTGTTGAACCTGGGTCACAAGAGTTAAGAAAGTATTCCAAAAAATGGTTCTCTTGTAGGGACCTGTAATCATTTGAGTCGAGGGAAATTTTGTGGCGTCCGACAAAGTAGGAAATAGAGGATTGGCTGGAGTCTAAGACGTTGGTATTTGCACAAGAAGAGAGCATAAGGTTGCGGTTGAGCGCAAAAAACTGGTTGGAACGATACATATACTCAGATATTCATGAGATATTCTTTGCAGATTTTCCTATTTTGCTGCATGAGTGGTTGTCAAGATTGGCGACTAGGCAAACAAATTTCCAGAGAAGAGAACCGGTTGAATGGAGTGATTAGTTGATCCGCGAGATAACCAATGTAAGTAACCCCACCTCTAGAGCTATTGATTTTTGGGTCGACAGTATTTTGCAAGGGTATATTAATGAGTTTGCAGTAGAAACGATAACATCATATAGTGAGGCTAAAACAAATTTTTTCCAAGGACCCCGAAGAAGGTATTTGTTATCTATAAATACATGGATAAATATGCTCGTTTATGAGAAGGGTATCTTGCAGTTGAGTAGTTGAGCCACATATCTAGGAGGAGGGATATGTCGCAGACAACCTATAGAGAAAATGGGAGATGGTGAGCTGAGATGTTACCAAGAAGTACAGAACCTGAACTAGAAGTTGGATTCCTAAGGAGTGGAAGGAGATTCAGATCAGGAAAAAGAAGAAAGACAGTAGGAGGTGGATGACCTCCTAGTCTGTTCGAAGAAAGTGAGTACGATATTGAGTCGCAACTAGATGAGGGGTCTTGCGACGAAGAGGAAGACTATAGCCCGATTTCTGAAGGAGCAAAAGAAAATGAAGAATCAGTAGAGACAATAAGATTAGGGCACAAATACACCATGCCAGGAGTCTCAACAGAGGTAAGGTATAGAGCCTCATCTCCTGAAAGAGTTGTTAATACTGATAATACTAGTACTGTGACTAGCGCGCAAGGGATCCTACATTCATTAAATCACTCTTTAGACAACCCCGATGTGAACTCAATGGCGGGGGCAGATATTAGGTTACCCGCCTTCAATGGGAATGGAGCAGAAGACCCGGAACAACATTAGTTCCTTTGCGAAGCTGTTTGGATGGTTCACCAGGTTCATAGTGCGGACCTAAGAAAAGCGCAGATGATCATGACTCTGCGGGGTCGTGCACTGGACTGGTTTATGAAGTTTTGTGTAGTGACGGCAGGAACCCCACAAAAGACCCTAAATGAGATCCGACTCGTGATGATTTGTGAGTTCAAAAAACCCAAATCTAAGTCGTAGTGCATCATGAAGATCAAGGAAATGAAGCAGTTACCTATGGAATCCGTATTGGATTTTGATTAGCGGTTTAAAACCCTGATGGCCAAAGTTAGTTTCCAGATGTAAAGCTCGAACTGTCGTAGGTACTAATCCTACGTAGAATTCCAATCCAAATCCTAACCCTAATGTTTAGATGATTGTTGTTGAACCAAGAGAGCCAGGCATTGTTGTCATGACATGAGGAGGTGCTACAACTAGAGCCGATTAGGATAAACCACAAGAACAACCACAGGTGTGACCTGCGGCGCAGAAGAAGGTGTCATTCGACGTTAAAAAATAGAAGAAAGTATTTTTGGAGATGCCTGAACACTTCCATCAACCTCAGCAGAAGTCAGGGATATGCCTAAATGCTTCCAATAGCTACTCCAGAGGTAGATTCCAAAAAAGGTTAGTAAGCTCAAGACGTTTCTTTCAAGTTGCTTAGCGCTAGCCCAAGATAAAGATGCTATCGCAGAAATACAAGCAATAATAGAAGAAACCCCAGTCGAGTCCCAACCTAAAAGAATGATTAACTATGTCAAAAATAAATTTAAAACAGGACGTGAGTTAAGAATGACTGCGCAGATAGGGGATTATGACATGGATTACATTATTCTAGATCTGGGGTCGGACGTCAATATTTTGAGGCGACAGAATTGGGAGAGCATGGGAAAGCCGTGAATGGACTGGTCTCCTGTCTAGTTGAGACTTGAAAATAAGGAAAATTTCCTACCAATTGGCAGGTTGATCAAGTCCCTGTCGACATTGAGGGACTGTGCACATTTGCAGACTTTGAGGTCATTAACATTGTCGATGACACGAACATGTATCCCATGCATCTCGGGATAGATTGGGCCATCAACAATAAGACTATTCATTCGAGGATGATGAGATGAGGGTAATATCGCCCATTGATCTACTAGAGGGACATAGGTATGTCGAACCAGTCTACAGTGAAGGATAGGGCGATTACCTAGACCATATCTATAATATCAGCACACCAAAATATTACTACATACATCCTACAGCGGATGGAAACCTAAGCTGGAAGAGTGCTAGTTCATGCACATCAGATTCGAGAGAGGCCTTGGAGAATTGGCAAAACAGATTGCATGAGGTCTCTATGTGGAGATGCGCCAGGATAACAAGGTCTGTGCGACGAGTGGAAAACCAGCCAAGGGAGCAACCCACCTATGAGGGTTTACTCAACCTGGCGACATTCCTAAGCGAGTTTGAAGGACTTGTAACAGAGTTGCAACGCTTGTTTGCATTGGACTATGTATTGAAGGTGACGCCCACTAGATGGTGGGGCACACATAAGCAATCCATATCATTAGGGGAATTTCGAGGTCTAAAATGGGTCTCATAAGAGATATGATAAAATATTATGAGTTAGGCATTTTGTGGGGGAGGTATATTTACAACTCACCTCTTACACTGCAACCAATGTAACTATAAGTTAAATTCAAAGATGTACAAAAATAAAATCAATAAAAAAATCTCTTTGATATGACTAAAAATAAAAGTACTTTCAATACAAATTGTACTCAATTAAAATACTCATTAAATTAATTAAACTTATATTAATTCAAATAAAAATATATTTGTAAATTTAATTCATATACATTTTTAAAATTAAAATAAACACATCAAATAATAGAAATACATTTAAAATTTTAATTCATATAATCTTTTTATTCAATTAATAATTAAATACTTAATTCATTTTAAACTTATAAATATGATAACATATCTACTCATATACATCGTTTGTCTTACATAGTATATATATATTATATTATATATATTAGTAAACTTATATAACACTACAAATGTCATAAAATAATGCAATATATAAAATATAATATATATATATATACAAAATGTCAAAATATATGAAATAAATGATATATAAATATACAATATACAATATTATTCATTTCTTTCAAGAAATATCCGTAATGTACGTAATGTCATGATTACGATTTTGAAATTGAAAATAAACTAACATCTTTTGATCAGGGATCAAATTTGAAGGGCAGGGTCTCATTTCACTTTGAAGGGTTGTGAGAAATTTACTACCTTAGATATTGACATGTAAAACTAAATCATTCTTTTCATTTGAAATTGTAAGTGTACAACAAAATTTCATTATTTATTAAAAACTGGGTATAAACAAAAATGATAATAAGAAGAAATATCAAGTGATTCAACATTTATATGGAATTAGTGAGGTAAACAATGTAGATAATGATTTATCACATCGAAATTCTTTTTATGGGAGATTACTCAAGAGTTAGTATAGAGGAGGAGAAGCTAAAATAAAGGTTGAGAGTGAAGAATATGTACAGGTAATGGATGATGAGATGGAGAAAAAGATCATTTAGAAAGAGACTGGTGCACTTGTTTTGTTAATGTGAACATACCGATAACCATTAGGAGTATTGGTTTTTTGTATTGAATTGTTCTTTGGCCTATTTATTTTGTGAGGGGAATTCTTTTTCCTATCATAGGGATGTGATTAGAGTAGTTGAGAAATGCTAGCAACCTTATCTGAATGTGTAATATGAATTTGGGGATGAAAGTAGCCTCATGGGGTACTAAAACTTATTCATGTCTAGAATTGTTTTGAGAAGAGCTCCACTACTATAAGTGCTATGTTAAAAGAGATCATCATCAGATCCCTAACATTAATAATAAAAACTAAAAAGATGTATTTTGTCATGTGCCAAGGTATCCACCTAAAACTAGTGTACTTCTAACATTGTACATCCCTCGAAGATTTAAATTTTTTTATCCTTGTTATGACCACTTGATCATTACCATAACGAATGGTTTAAATAAACGAATAACTTTTCCATGACATTTTACCTTACCTATTTTGAAACGAACTTTTCTACATGTTATTAAAATCATTGTGTTATTATCTTTCCAACAAAAAACATAAGTTTTTTCCAATCCACATTTTCATTAATAGACAGAAAAAGTTACAAATACCATCACAAATCTAATTTATATGTTTTTCCATATAGACCCAATTCGTGAGTAACTAGCCATTCAATTTCAAACTCCACCTAATCCCTAAGCATCGTCTTCACCATAATAAACCTAAGTGTTAGAACACTTGAAAATCTATCCTTCAAACTTTAGTCTTGAGTCTACTAACATTTAGATGTCAAATGAGATGGATTGATAGGGATTTCCATTTCTATTTTCAAAACTCACCGCATATAATTATTATTCAAACAAGTTGAAAAAGTATCCTTCAAACTTCAATGTGGATCTTACTAGTATCTCGATCTCACACGAGAAGGAGTTTGAGAGGGATTTCACAATCATTTTTTCAAAATTCCATATTAAATTTATGTGAAAAGGTTAGACAAAAAACAAGGATTATTATATACTCTAATCTCTTTGTGAACCTTACATGATTAAAAAATGTCATTTTGACAAAAAAACATATTTACAATCTCTTCTCTTAAATTATGGGTTGATAGGTTTGAGTGGTATGCAAGGTAATGGAAGACTCCATTTGATATAAGGTTCATCATCAAGACAATGAGTCGAGTTGAGTAACGAATAAATATTTATTAATATATCTTTAACAACCCATTTCAAGCAAAAACTAGGAAATTGATAATGTGGACTATATAACTAAGACCAAACCCAAACCCTGAAAATGTTAAGCTAGATAATAAGGAAGCCTAAGTTGTGATTAAAAAAAACACCGTAAATTGCTACAATAATTCTAAACTTAGAATAAAATAAAAGTCTAAATTAAATTTATTAATATCAAATATTTTTCTTAATGAATAAATTGTCAATTACTTAACCTATTTTTTATAAACTATATAACTAAATGTAATGTCGAATTATGACCTAGAAATACTACAATTTTTTATATAAAAGAATAATATAAGACAAATATTTAATAATTAGTGAGTTATTGACCATAACCTACGAAATATTTAATGTAAAAAAGTAACATAAACTATCATATCTCATTTACTCTAGTACAACGTAAAAAGAATAATTCTAACAAAAAACAAAAAACTTTAAGATTAATCTACTCCAACTTAATCTTGTATTGATATCTAATCCTTTTATAATAAAACTCAACCTAGATTTCATTAAAGAACACTGTAATAATTGAAGAGAGTCATAGTTTTGAACAATGTAAATCATTTCAATTATGGTAAAAAAATATTTATTTGTTTTAAAGCAATTCATCTCTTTGATTATTTTTATATTCAATCGTAAAAAAAAAAAAAAATTAATTTTTGTCGATTATAATTTATAGTTTTTGGTCAATTTCGAATGTACACAAACTTATTGGAAATTGGAAATGAAAATAAAATCATTTTGAAGCAATAAGTGCGTACCCAAAAGGAATAGTCATTGAGACTAGTCACAATAGTAAGAGGGAGATATACCACTCTAGGTGAAATGCACCATGAAGTACAAGTTATCTTATGTAATAACAAACTCTTTTCTCACTATATATTGCTTTTAGTGCATGTAGTTCCTATAATGTAATGAAATTGAGTTGGAATGCCCGTAATCTATTCATGAACTATTCATGAACAAATCTATCTATCCATGACATAGGCAAGAGTAGGTGAGTAGGTAGATTGTAGTAAGGGAGGGAGCACAAAGAAAGAACCAAAGTCAATACAAATTAAAATGGTTTACATCCAATGCATACATTGCATGTTCTTATCCATGTGGCCTCCCTAATGTAGGGGATATCCTCATAAAAGTAAATACCTTCTATACCCTTAATTATATAAATCCTAGAAATTGGAAATAAAAAACTTAAGTATCTCCAATATTGACATCTTATCCTAGTAATTTTATGGAAACACTTCAAATTCCTCAAGAAATATAAAGTATTTTCAACTTTTTATTTGTTATATTACAGTTTATGGCTTTCAGATGCACACAAACTAATTGTAAATTAGAAATAAAAAGAAAATCATTTCCAACACCTAAATGTTTTAGGAGCAACAACTATTTATTCAACCTCCGAGAGCCCACAAGAGATGACTATAATACACACTCGATTATTGTGTGGAAACCTATAATTCACAACTCTATGGACCTCACATGATTCACATTGGAAATCGTTGGGGCATATTCTTCCACTCATGTCATGGAGAAAGGTCTCATACAAATATGGAGACACATGGATGGATACAATATCATTCTTATTTTAGCTAATTAGAGTCCATACATATATAAAGCAGTCTCTATTGGTCAAGTGTGATTGAGCCTACCTAAAAGAAAAACCCCATAATGTAATACCTAATTCTTTGAGGAAACAACTTTTTTTATTAACCCTAAATTCAACAAATATTTTTAGAATTGAATCATGTCCTCCCCAGATGCTCAATTCAAAGTGATCAAACAAAAGCCCCAATTTTAGGTGGATTATGGATAGTCCCTCCAATGTATATCGATTTTATACCCCAATTCTAAGTGATCAAACAAAAGCCCCAATTTTAGGTGGATTATGGATAGTCCCTCCAATGTATATCGATTTTATACCCCAATTCTAAGTGATCAAACAAAATCCCCAATTTTAGGTAGATTATGAATAGACTACTATAAGGAAGAACTTAAAATTCTCCAACAAATATCACTACAAGTTGGGTGTCTAGTGTCTACCATAGTCAACAAGGAAGACAAATCATAAACACGTGTTTGGGAGGTTTGCAACATGGAGGCTGTTGAAATCATGTTCTTTGCTAGCTTACTGCACTCCTAGTCCCTCATTCATGAACGTCCATCAAGGTATTCCCTTGTTTAGATATATTAGTAGACAATTTGTACTTCTTGTTTCCATTATTAGAAGGCTGAAATGAAAACAAAGGGGCCAGAGTCTACAAAATTTATATTGTTGGTTGTTAAATATTTTATCCTTTCAAGCTTTGGATTTCATTAAGGAAATTGGAATAAATCAAACACTCGTATTCAAATATTGTTCTTTATTTCAACCTAATGTTTGCAATTCACGGAACATAAATAGCATTCACAGATTTGGAACTCAAATACAAGGCTCTTTCTTCTTGCTCCTCCTCCCAAACGAAGTTGTGGTCCTAGACTATGAAAAATGATACATTATTTTGGTTCAAATTTCATTTAAATACTGGGTTTTTTAAGGTTACATCTAATGAGTATTCGAGACTTAGTCTCATAGACACGCAGTCGCATAATAAATTACAAATTTCAAACAACATTTTGGATGGAGAAATTTTAAACCCTTATATTTATAGAACCAAAAGGCACTCCAACCAGCAACACATTTAACTTTTCTCCACATATAAAATGTTACACAACTGCACAATGCTATACATACCTGTAAATTCATGACAACCAAGTCGACAGCTTAGCTCTGCATAATATTTTGGAGGAAATATAATTTAGGGAGACATTAAAGCATAGAATTAGAGATTTGAGAGTCTGAGTCTTGACCTCCAACAATCCTATACTCATAAACCCAAGATAATGTTTTTTTTCCACAAGCTCTGCCAATATTTTTAAGTTTTGGGAAGCCCAATCCATCCTACCCAATGTTTTACCTTTGCTCCTCTTGCTCCTACATGTGACGAAGGTGGAACCTTCGAGTTTCCCACTGCAGATTACAATGAGGAATTACAGTGTGCAACTGTTTCCTTATACAGAAAGACTATTCGAAGCAACGCCATCCCAATTCCACAATATCAAGATGCTTCGGAGTTGGTTTACCTTGCCCGATATAGGTGAATGCATGTTTGTGTATTTCACATGATTACAAAATAAATCATTTTATAATTTCTTCTACATAACATAGATATATCTTTGCAGGTGAGGACAAACTGGGTATTGTTTTCCCGAGGTGTCCAGAGAATTTTAGAGATCATCCTTCGTTATGACGACACTCGGGGCGTAGATCATAGAGCCCACGGGAGGAAGAGGAGGAAGAAGAAGAAGACTCAAGTCAAAAGGTGAGGTGAGTGAGTAGGGGAGACATAATAGTGGTATTTGCAGGAACAACCCACTGGTGGTATAATGGTGGAAACGAGCCTCTCCAAATCGTAGCCATTGTCGACACGAGAAACCCTCATAAACGATTCGGGTTCAAGAGCTACTGCGTAAGCATCCCGAAAAATTAAGTCATGATAATCTTCAGTTAGGTATATGAAAAATTCTTTCATTTCTTTTAGAGCCAACTATATGCATATTGTACAACCCTTCTCTCTGGCTAGCCCTCCATTCCAATTTCCTTTGCCTCTACTTCCTAACCCCCTTCCTCCAATGAGACAAGTAGAGTAAGCGGCCTAGCTGGATCGTGGGAGACTGGGAGTGTTGATTCAAGTGATTTTCACCCTCGTAACAGTGAATGGAAATTGGAATAAATCCTAGAATATTGGACTAACTAGTATAGGATATGATTCATGAGCACAAACAAAGGGAAGTGTGCTGCTAGCTTGCTACAAAAGATCCATCATCCAAGTATTGCGGCGGTCATAATATAAATGTCTAATACTGGGTGAAACCTTGGTCTGGAAACATCCATACCCATTAGACAAGGTTAGTATGAAATCTAGCAAAGATTGCTCAATGCATTGTAAATTCCAACTTGTAAGTTGTAACCAAAAATCCAACACCATTAGTTTTTCCTTACAGAGCCTTGATAGTTGAGGGTTATCAAATCAATTCACCATCCATAGATATGACTCATATGATCATTTAATTTCGCATCATATACTCAAATACTCAAGTGACTTGTAAGTTGTGAGATCACATGACTCGGTGAACAATAAGATGACAGATGGAAAACCGATTTGGCAGGTGGCATCATCTCATACCAATATTTAATGAAGTTGGTGAATAAGTAATGCATGCCAATTCCATTAAATTATTTAAAAGTGAACATCAAATCCCGAGTCACAATTACGACTCACCAAGTTGAACTTGGAACTAGGTATCCCAGTGGCCCACCGTGGTCCATGCCGATTGGGACCGATATCCTCATCCATGATCCAACTATTCAAGGGCACTTGGGAAGGCTCTGA
Source organism: Pseudotsuga menziesii (assembly GCA_001517045.1). NCBI lineage: Eukaryota > Viridiplantae > Streptophyta > Pinopsida > Pinales > Pinaceae > Pseudotsuga > Pseudotsuga menziesii. Next base: position 80,217 of record LPNX010509802.1, read on the forward strand.
GTCCTGAATCTCCCATAGTCCACTAAATCATCGATAACCCCTAGAAGGGAAAATTTTGTAGTTGCCCTTCTGTTGCAAATTTACCTAGGCGTACTCAATTTCATTATTGATGTGCTGGAAATGAAACTAAATTTGTTTTGCATGGTAAAATTATTTTTGGCCTTCTGTGACGTTTAAAATGGCCTTTTAAGGGCTCTAAAGGCTTCAAATTTGAAGCCTGCTTTTGATATTATATTATGTATACATATTACACATTATTTCTTTCTTTCTAGGAATATACGTAATATCATGATTACGATTTTGAATTTTGGTATAAATAAATTTAAATTTTAAAATTTATACTATATTTTTAAGTTGAACAAGTGAGTACTTTAAAGTACTTTACTTTTTATAAATATTTTAAGAGTATTAAGTATATAATATTCAAAAGTAATTTTTATTATTATGAGTATGGTTAACTATGAGTTTTCATGCACTATTTAGAATTTGACAAGTAATTACTTTTAACTGAAGCAATGGAAGCTCAACTATAATGGATGATGTCATTCTCTAGAATGTGATTGGTTCTTTAAAGTTGATTTTGATAGTACATTTTTTAGGCCCATTTTAGACCTCAAAATTCCCCTAATGCAAAATGGCCACAGTGCAGAAGATTGCTGGAAGTTAGATTCAGCGAAGAGGTCATTGTCGTGGGTCAGAGGTACATCGGGCTGTCAAACCCTGTTGAGCATATTAATTAGTGTCACATAGCATTTGAAGAATACTCGCAAAAGGAATGGGTCCATCATTTCATTCATACATTTTAAATGACACCTAGAAGTCGATATACGTCCATGGAGTTGCGACAATGAACCCAGGATTGGGACAAGATGGTTACACAGTTTGCACACACCTTTGCATTTGTTGATGACCAACCGACAGTTGATGCTGCACTTCAATAAATTAAAGAGAAGATATTCGCTGAAATCCCTATCGAGGTAGCAAATTCCCACCAGTACAGTGCAACTATCCAGCAATGGATGGATTTCTACAATCTGATGGGAGAACCAGATGATGACCTGACTAACATAAACATACAAGAGTAGGAGGGTACGCGTGAGGTCGAAGGGAGTGGTATTTTAAGCGACCAGATCCTTAAGCCGTTGAAGATCAAGAAAGTGAACATTGGCTCACCGAAGAACCTGAATTTCGCCAATATAAGAAATTATTGGGACGATGAGACAATATCAAAGATAACAGACTTGCAGCATGAGTATCAGGATCTATTCCCCGCCAATTTCGCAGAGATGAAGGGAATAGTTGGTGATATGGGAGAAATGAAAATACCCCTGAAACCAGATGCTAGACCATTTAAGCAGCGACCATATAGGTTGAATCCACGGTATAAAGAAAAGGTAAAAATTGAATTAGATCACATGATCGACGCAGGAATCATTGAACATGTTGAGGAATCAGAATGGTTTAGCCCTATAGTGATCCAGGATAAGAAGAAAACAAGAAAAGTCAGGATCTATGTCGACCTACGAAAGTTGAACGATGCATGCTTGCATGATCCATTCCCAACACCATTCATAGATGAAGTGTTGGAAAGCGTAGGAGGAAAAGAGATGTATTCATTCACTGATGGCTTCTTTGGATATCACCAAGTAAGGATCACGAAGGAGGATCTACATAAAACAACCTTCATCATAGAGTGGGGATGCTAACAGTACATGGTAATGCCCTTTGGACTCAAGAATGCACCTACTATTTTTTTTAGAATAGTAGTTTCTGCTTTTAAATATTTCATACATAAATTTGTTGAGGTCTAATCACGGGGGCTTCACTTGTGACCAATATCCTATCACGTTAGTTCATATTGTGGGTTTTAAAATGATTAAAAATTGAACCAATATATTGCAGGTATTTGGGGGATGAGGGGTTTAAGGTGGGGGTGGGTAGGGCGGTTTATAAGGATTGAGGTATAAAAAGGGGTGGGGAGGAGGTTTTAAGTATTGGGAGGGGGTTTCAAAAAAAAGAGTTTGGGTCAATATCTTTGGAAATTAAGGGTATTCTTTAATATCCCATGATCGCACGTGATATGTGAGATGTTCACTAAGTGAATTCCTCATGGGTTTAATTTGATGATTGGACTATATTTGGTCTAGTAAGAGACCATATTGAGAGTTTGTGCATGATGTTGGGCCATTGTCACCAGTATCAGATTGCGCTTAATTCAAAGAAATGTATTTTTTGCGCACCATTTGGTGTACTATTGGGTCATGTTTTACATCACGGCGGTATTTTGGTTGACCCAGCGAAATTTGTGATTATCATTGACTTGCCACCACCTACATCATTAACGCAACTCATATTAGTGTTAGGGCACACAGGCTACTACAGGAAGTTCATTAGAGGGTATGTTGGAGTAGGGTCCTACAGCTATAGGAAAAGCTGATGTTTTGGAATGAGTAAGTCAAACGTAGCAGTACCTGAGCGACTGAGAGGAGAAAGCTCAACCACTGCACTTAAGGCAGCGGCGAAAACAGGAGGGCTCAGCTACCCTCATAAAGGAAAAGGAGCAATGAGGCCGAGGTATTGAAGACGAAGGATAGAAAAGGAAGCGGCGTCAGTACCCACGGTCAGCGCCAAGAAGCGTGGAAGACTGCAGGAAGCTGTGGTGTGACGGAAAGCGGCAGTTTGAGTACAGACAGACCAACTGTCACAGTTAGGGTTTTTGGGTTACTGTTGGGAGAGGCCCACAGTGTTGTAATGGCGAGACCTTCGGGCCGCCTATAAAGGGATGTATTTTGTATTGTAAAAGGTTAGCTATTCAGACATTTAGCTAGTCAGTCAATGATCTGTTAGCTCATAGATATTTTGTATTATAGAAGATCCAAGCTCTGGTTCTGTTATTCAGTCTGTAGTATCTTACTGTAACCAGTAGCTGACTCCTAGAGTATGTAACAATCCGCAGGGATTGAGAGAGAGAGAGAGAGAGAGAGGAAGAGTATATTGTAAGAGAAGCAATATAAGAAGAGAAGAGATCTAAGAGAGAAGGGATCCCGGCGGTGTGCACGGAGTTACCCAGAAGATCTCAGCTGCATATGAGGTTGCAGCGGAACTGTGTTTACTCTCCCAAGTTATAATATATAAACTAGTTCCCGTGGACGTTGCTTCTACCCTGGAAGTGAACCACGTAAAATCAGTGTGTTATATTATTATTTCATGTGATTGTGCTTTACTTAGTTGCTATATGTTATCTGTTACATGAATGCCATATATCAGTTAGTAAATGCCTGTATGTTCTCATTCAGTTACAGCATTATAGAAAGTTAAAGGCGAGTTTAAATGTATCAAGTGTCTGCTTATGAGTTTATCAGTGCTTGTTTCACACAGTAATAGTCACTCTGTTAAGCGTTCCAGTATACTTATTCAGTAAGTTAAGTATAGCGACGTGAGTGTGTTGAACCGTGAGGTTCGTGTAAGGTTGTTTAACACCCTGTTGGAGGTTAGCTAAGCTATTACTCCCAGTGGGAAACCCTTTGTACCTAGAGAGTCACATTGGGCCGTACTATAGGAGATATCGCATTGACAAAAAGCGATATCGCACCGACAGAGGAGCTACGGTGTGAGATATCACAGATAGTGAGAAACGCGGAAGGTAGATTTTGCGCATTGTCCTAGTCATTGTGATGCGATAGGAGTCCTCCCCCTGTCAGAGTCCACGAGGAAGGGAGAACTGCGACTCGCAGAAAGATCTCGCTAGTTAAGAAGAGCCGTGAGACACCAAGATGCTTCAGAACCTGGTTAAGGACACTTGAGTCTTTAGCCAACCCATCTAAGATCACTTCAGGTGAGACTTCAGGCCGCTCTGCGGTCTGTTGCCGAAAGGGCCAGTGAGTTAGGGGTGTTGTTGGTACATTATAAGTAAACTCGGGCCTACCCATAGTAACTAACAAATGGTTCCGTTGCCGGTTTTGAACAAACTAAAGAGCTAATGTTCTGTTGGCATCCTACCAAAGAAGAACTCAACCAATGGGTTGGGTCTACAGAAAGAGAATTTGCTGTGACAGAAAACAAGAGTCCTACGTTGAGCACAGAGGACTGGTTACAAAAACATATCTTCACAGACTTGCATACGATATTTTTTGCGACCTATGGAAATGAGTTGTAGGACTAGTTATCAAAGTTGACTGATTAGCATATATTCAAGAAGAAAAGGAACATTGTCTAGACATCGGAGCTGATTCAGACTGTCAAGATCATCGATAATCCCATTTCACGAGCAGTGGACTTCTGGCTTGTGAGTGTGCTAGAAGGCTTCATCACAGAGTTTGTAGTCAAACAGAGAAAAAGCTTCAACGAAGCCGAGCAGTACTTCTTCAAAGGATATCGTGGTAAGTACCTGAACTCTTTAAATTTGTCTATTAATATGCTATTACATGAAAAAGGAGTACTCGATATATATTCAGATGTATAAGTTCAGTAAGTGTAATGTCACAAGAGTTTGAGAGTGATTTTGATGAACTTGGACGTACATGTAGTGGAAAGAAATATAAAGTAGATTTCAGATCTTTATTCTTTGAAAACAGTTCAGACAATACTAGAGAACAGAGTCACAGTAATACAGAAAGAACAGAAGGGGGTATCCCTTACCACCCTTACACCCCACAGAAATCAATCGAGACTTAGAATAATCCAGTAGGAACTCCATCTAGTAGCTCACATACAATACATACTACCGCTACATCACCTGCATCTACACCATCGAGTGGTAATAACACAGCAAATCAGCATCCACCACGTAGAAATAGAATGGGGGATGATATGAAGTTACCTACCTTTAAGGGTATAGGGGCAGAAGACCCAGAGAAGCATTGGTTTCTATGTGAAGCCGTGTGGACCATTAAAGGGATCCAAGATGATAATATTAAAATTGTACAGTTGGTCACCACACTTAGGGAACGAGCCTTAACATGGTATATGAATTATACCTCAGGGATACCCAAAACGCTCGCACAGGTCAGGACCTTCATGATCAAAGAATTTAAGAAACCTAAGTCTGAGTCACAGTGCATTACAGAGCTCAAAGACATTAAACAGTCACCTACAGAGTCAGTATGGGACTTTGATAAGAAATTCAAAGCCCTTATAGACCAAGTTAGCTTTGAGTTTGCGCCGGAGCAGCATAAGGAATGGTTTATTGCAACACTGCTCCCCCACATCAGATTGCCACTGATGCAGCAGAAACTCCAGACACAGGATGACGCGTTGGAGATGGCAATGAAACTAGAGGCATCACCTCTAGCTGAGACCAGTACATGTATGACAAACCTGCAGAACCAGTTAGCTAATCTCACCTTACAGATGCATGAGATTAAGAAAGGAAAAGAGATTGCACAAGAAATATGGTGTATAAAGTGTAAATCACAAGGCCATACTAAAGATAATTGTCCAGTATTTGTTGAATATCTAGCAAGCGGGGCTCCTAACCCCTTAGCACAGACGCAAGGGCCGTGGTGTGAACTATGCAAAATAAGAGGACATCCACCTCAACAATGCCCTTTACTTTAGAAGTATGTACAGACACCTAAGAACTTATACTGTAACTTCTGTAAGTCCGTAGGACATGATGAACATAATTGTAGAGCTTATGATCTCATGGTCGAGAGAAAAAATGACTTATATAGAGTCCAATCAGAGACACCAGGTCCAGCAGCAGGACCACAGCATGAACTGGCTCATGTTGGCCGAGGAGGAGGATTCAAAGGAAGAGGCCATGGAGGAGGCTTTGGCCATGGCGAAGGCTTTGGTCGTGGTCATGGACCGATCACTTGTTACAACTGTGGAGTTGTAGGACATTATGCTAGGGATTTCCAGAGCCCTACTACCACATGTAACTATTGCAAATCTTACGATCACGCTATAGAAGAATGTCCTACCTTGATAGCCAATATCAGGGAACCTAAGCCAGCAGTACACTAGAACATTCAGCTTATTGCTGCTGAGCAGAAGGAACCAGAACTAAGAGTCAACATTGTGACTCGCAGTGGTGCTTCCACCAATGGGACATCGCCGGATACTGAAAAGAAAACAGGTCCAGAGTGGGTGCGCAAAGCCACTACTAAATCAACACCACTCGAACTGCAGAAGAATAAAGAGACATTTCAGGAAGCTAAAAATTTCTTTAATGACCCTACGCAATCAGGATCGCAGGTACAGCCGTCTAGGGGTGTACCGCAGCAAACACCATGTGGCGTTAGCCCTGTATAGATATCGCAGGCTACCACATTGGGAAGGTGCGACAAGGATGAGTCGACAGGAAGTGTACAATCCTTCCTGCGAAGTTGCTTAAAACTCGTGAGAAATGAGAAAGCTATCGAAGAGCTTCAGCGCATCATAGATCAGTGTCAACCATATTCTTCCGTGATTAGTGTGCAGCATGTTGTTCATAATATTATGGGATATACAAGAACAGGAAGAGAGATGTGACTCACAGCACAAGTTGGAGAATTTGAAATGGATGAGGTAATCCTAGATTTAGGATCAGAGGTAAATGTTCTAACTAAGCAGACATGGGAACAAATGGGTAGCCCTAAGTTAGCCAGATCACCTATCCATCTGAGACTAGCCAATCAGCAGCGGGTATCGCCACTGGGTCGATTACCGTAGGTGCCAGTTGACATTGACGGAGTTCGCAGCTTTGCGGAATTTGAAGTTATAGAAATCATTGGCGATAGTAGACCGTACCCAGTGCTACTAGGTATTGATTGGGCAATCGGTAACATGGCTGTTATCGATTTAAAGAAGAGATAGATGACCTTCGAGGACAATCAGATTCGGGTCATCGCACCGTTGGATCCTTTTTAGGGTCCCAGATATATTGAACCTATCCGAGCAGAGGATGAGGCACGTAATATGGAGAGCCTCTATCACATGATGGCCAATCAGAGCGACTACATCAATCCAACCGCAGAAGGGAACATTAGTTGGCGATGCGACAGCTCATGCACATCAGACTCAGATGTTGGTCTAGAGAACTGGCAGAATAGACTTTACAAAGTCTCAGCTCGTAGATGTGTGTTTATGACTAAGTCACTGCGATGGATTGGCGCAGAGATTAAGGATACTCCATCGTTTGATGGCTTAGCAAACGTCAACGACTTTTTAGATCAGTTTGAATGGGAAATTCCTCAGGAACAGAGGATGTCAGTCATTGACCTTGCAGTAAGAGCCACACCTGCAAGATGGTGGCATGCACATAGAGAACATATCACATCATGGGATGACTTCAAGAGATTGATGGCAATCAGGTTTTCTAATGACAAGGAGTATCTACAGCAGAGGTACACAGGACAAAGTGACCCCAGGTCAAATATTAAAATGTGTGAACAGAATTGGTCGGACATTCCGGAGGATGAATGGGTTCACCTATTCATTCACACTTTAGACCAAATTCCAAATAAATGGTACACTGAGACCGAGTTGCGCAGAGGAACCATTACATGGCCACTTATGATAGACAACTTTGAACTCACTTTCGCTTTTGAATTTGAGTATCCAAGTATTGATCAGGCCCTAGATGTCATAAAGACTAAGATATTTGAGGACTATACCCTATCAGTACATACTCAACCCGAGTGGGCCATCCAGTTAGAAGATGTACTCGAGTGTTATAACTTCGCAGCAGAACCAGAGGATGAGGATGAGGATCCTCGCAGCATCAACATTCCGGAGTCAGAAGGGACTCCCGATGTTGATGGACCGAAGCTACAGATTCCAGCTATCACATACCCCATCAAGATTAAAAACATCAATATTGGCACAGACACAGAACCAAAGTTTGCCTCTATTGGAGACTATTGGGATGATGAAATGGTAGCACACATTGCAGATCTGTTACACGACTATCAGGACTTATTCCCCACTAAGTTCACAGAAATGAAGGGAATAGTAGGAGATTTGGGAGTAATGAGGATACCATTGAAAGAGGATGCTAGGCCAGTCAAACAGCGTCCATACAGATTAAATCCGCGGTATAAAGAAAAATTTAAGGATGAGATCAATAAGATGCTAGCAGCATGCATCATTGAGCCCGTAGAAGAAAGCGAATGGGTTAGTCCCATGGTCGTGCAAGAAAAGAAAACCAAAGGAGAAATTAGAATTTGTGTCGATCTGCGTAAACTCAACGATGCATCACTTCATGACCCGTTCCTGACACCATTTACTGATGAAGTGTTAGACAATGTGGGAGGACATGAGGTCTACTCCTTCACTGATGGCTTTTTAGGCTATCACCAGATCAGAATCCATCCAGAAGACCGATATAAGACCACTTTTGCGATAGAATGGGGCTCATTCTAGTATACGGTAATGCCCTTTGGTCTTAAAAATGCACCAGCTATCTTTTCAAGAGTAGTAGTTGTTGTATTTAAAGAATACATCCATAAATTCCTAGAGGTTTATTTTGATGACTGGACTGTATTTGGATTAATCGACAAGCACATAGGAGATTTAAGACTAATGTTAGAGAAATGTAGGCAGTACCAGATTTCTCAGAACTTGAAAAAATGTATATTTTGTGCGCCATTTGGTATTTTGTTGGGTCACATTGTTTGCAGACAAGGCTTGATGGTAGATCCTACAAAGATTTCCATCATTGCAAATCTTCCAGCACCCAACTCAATCAAGCAATTAAGGACAGTACTTGGTCACACTGGGTACTATAGAAAATTCATCAAGGGTTACGCAAAGATCACAGCACCGATGGAAAAGTTGTTAAAGAAAGACGCCAAATTCCTATGGAATGAGGAATGCCAGAAAAGTCTAGACACTCTTAAAGAGAAGATGGTTACAACACCCATCTTAGTATTTCCAGGCTGGACCAAGCCATTTCATGTACATGTGGATGCATCTGGCATCGCACTGGGGATCGTCTTAACCCAGCCAGGAGAAGGGGGTATCGATCACCCTATCGCATACTCAAGCAGAAAGCTATCCACTGCAGAAAATAACTACACCACTACAGAGAGAGAAGGTTTAGCTATGGTGTATGCTCTATAGAAGTTTAGGCACTACCTATTGGGTGCCTCATTCAAGATGTTTACTAACCATTCCGCTTTAAAGTACTTGGTCAATAAGCCAGTGTTAGGGGGGAGAATATGTAGATGGTTACTCCTGTTTCAGGAGTATGATTTTGAAATCATTGTAAAACCAGGAAGATTAAATGTCGGATCTGATCATCTGTCTCGGATAGACTCAGGAGAAGAACCAAGTAACCTAGATGACAATTTTCCAGATGCACAATTGTTTGCTATTCAGATCGCAGATGAGTACTACGCTGATATCATTCACTTTCTCACCACAGGATGGGCACCTGTTGAGTTTACTAAGCATCAAAAGAAACAACTAGTTTTTAAAGCAGCATACTTCACATTGTTTGCAGGGCACTTATACAAGTTAGGTCCAGATGAAGTCCTACGCAAATGCGTTATGCCGCATGAGAAAGAGGCCATTATCAAAGAAGCACACTCAGGTGCCGCAGGAGGTCATTTCGTAGGAAAGCCGACTGCTTAGAAAATCTTAGCTGCAGGATTATGGTGGGCTACTTTACACAAAGATACTAAGAAGTTTTGCAGATGCTGCGATATCTGGCAGAGGGTAGGAAAACCTTCATGAAGAGATGAAATGTCTCTGCGACCACAGATCACACTACGCGCATTTGACAAATGGGCTATAGATTGTGTGGTTCCTATCAACCCACCAGGAAAACAAACGGGTGCGAGATACATCATCACAGGAACATAATAACTCACCAGATGGGCAGAGGCGAAAGCAGTAAGGAATTGTGATGCTGCTACAGCTGCACAGTTCATTTTTGAAAGCATCATCAATAGATTTGGATTTCCAGTAATTTTGATGAGCGATCAAGGCACACATTTTTTGAATCGCACTATTGAATCCTTGACAGAGGAATTCCAGATACAACACCATAAGAGCACGCCCTACCACCCACAAGCTAATGGTACGGTGGAGGCCT
>LPNX010509802.1:90307-120973 GCA_001517045.1 Pseudotsuga menziesii
TTTAGAAAATGCTCTTACTAAGGTCTGTAACAGCCAAAGAAATGATTGGGACCTCAGGGTTAACGTTGTATTATGGGCTTATAGGACTACATGCAAGAAACTTACAGGGCACACACCTTTCAGCTTGGTGTATGGACAAGAGGCTGTTATGCCTATGGAATATATTATTCCCAGTTTAAGGGTTGCTCAAATCACCAGGATGGCTGATACAGACACGATGAATGAAATACTAGCGCAGCTGCTTGCCTTAGAGGAAGACAGATTCATCGCAGGGTTCCACCAGAAAATGCAGAAGGCACGAGAAAAAGCTTGGCATGATAGGCACATTAAGAGTAAGACTTTTCAGACAGGAGACCTAGTGCTCCTTTATGACAGTAAGTTTATTAAGTTTCCAGGAAATTTCAAGACGCATTGGTTGGGGCCATATCAGATTCAGCAAGTTACAGAAGGAGGTTCCGTTCAGCTCAGCAAACTGAATGGGGAGCTTCTTCCCACGTTGATTAATGGCAGCAGGCTCAAGCTCTATAGTGACAGCCACCCCACCTCTCAGGCCTAACTCAGACAGTGTATGGAAGTGCAGATGCGCAGTGTAGTTGAAAGGAGGCATCGCACCAGGAATTAGTCTACACCGGCAGATATTCTAAGTACAAGGAATCGCATGAGGACGGTTCATTTTGCGCAAGTCATAGGATGCTTGCAGGGAAAAAAAAAATTGGAGTAAGTTGTTTTGCGCAGGTGATGCGGTGAGGCATCGTAGCAAGGCGATTTTTCCCTGTGCCATGTAGCCAGTGTTGAAAAATAACAAAGTGCCAGTCACTTTGCCCTCTGACAAGCAGTTAATCTGGATACGACAGGTATCCGTTGCCCTAGATTTGGCAACAGTATAATGATTTTTCCAGATTTGGTAAAATCTTCGACAAGATTGGTGCCTGCACACACATTTCAAGGGAAATTTGATCGGATTTCAGCAATTAATGAGGATCGAAATGACGGGTGTTGTCCTATCCATGCAATTAATACTGTCAATGGGTCTAGTCTACAGGACCGTTGAGTCATAGAGTATCACCTTTGTTATAAATATAAATATCATCCATACCGAAGGGTTACTTTGGAAATTTCAGAGAGCTATAGAGCAAGTTGCAGAGTTTTCCTTGTGCAGAGATACCCCAGTTACAGAGTGCTATTTTTCCCCAATTTCGCAGCCATTGCCCGTCCAGAGTATTGCACCGAGTGGGTTCTATCTGAGAAGGAACATTTAGAAGACATTTTGAGATGATTCCAGAGTGGTGGCCTCTAGTCTGCTATGATGACGCCGCCCAAGGTTGTGAAATTAGGTGCATCATAGGTCAGACAGCCACCAAGGATGAGGAGTCAAGCGCAGGATGTAGAAGCTGTCATCAAAGTCTTTGCTGCAGAGAAGCAGAAAGATGAGAAGATCACTAAAGATAATAAATCAGAACAGAAGAATGATGAGAAGAAATCTCCAGCCAGGAAGAAAGTAAAAATGAGAAAAAGAAGGCAACGGAAGAAGAAAGATGACCTATCTCATCAGCTAAGAGAAGAACAAGAGGTTCCAAAGGTCAAGAATGAAAATATGTAGAACACAAGCAGCGTGAATACCTGGAGCGATTTGCTGAGAAGAAAAGTGAAAGGGAAAACAAACCGAACAAGCAGAACTTCAAGAAGAAGACAAAGGCTTGTTCTCGGAATGGAATTCCTGGTTTGTATACCTTTCGCATAAGAAGGCTCCAGAGTGAATGAAATGTTTGAGAAGGCTGGAAGATACAGATTTATATCTTCTTTGGGATACGAGTTCTAAAACCAGCTAGAGAGGAGTTCTCGTGATACCAGGGATTTGCATCCTTGTGATGAACAAATGGATGGCAGGTCTTGCAAGCGACGAGAGCGAGAGCACGACAAAAAGGGAAGGAAAGATACGAGAGACCTACGAACTAGATTTACAGAAGATTCAAGCATCAGTCAAGCTATGCTTGAAACGACACAAGAGTGTGTCGAAGCTATGGAGAAAGAAGTCACAGGACTTCGACAGAGATTTACAAGGACTTCGCAGGAAGCCAAGGAGAAGCTACAGCAAGAGAAACCAGCTGTTAGTGGCTCAGGGGCGAGCCACAAGTAAGTGTTAGGGGACTATTGGAGTAGGGTCCTATAGCTACTGGAAAAGCTGCTGTTTTGGAACGAGTAAGTCAAAGGTAACAGTACCTGAGCGACCGAGAGGAGAAAGCTCAACCACTACACTTAAGGCAGCGGTGAAGATAGGAGGGCTCAACTACCCTCATAAAGGAAAAGGAGCAACGAGGCCAAGGTATTGAAGACGAAGGACAGAAAAGGAAGCGGCACCAGTACCCACGGTTAGCGCCAGGAAGCGTGGAAGACTGCAGGAAGCTGTGGTGTGACGGAAAGCGGCAGTTCGAGTACAGATAGACTGACTATCACAGTTAGGGTTTTTGGGTTACTGTTGGGAGAGGCCCATAGTGTTGTAATGGAGATACCTTCGGGCCGCCTATAAAGGGATGTATTTTGTATTGTAAAAGGTTAGCTATTCAGACATTTATCTAGTCAGTCGATGATCTGTTAGCTCATAGATCTTTTGTATTATAGAAGATCCGAGCTCTGGTTCTGTTATTCAGTCTGTAGTATCTTACTGTAACCAGTAGCTGACTCCTAGAGTATGTATGTAACAATCCGCAGGGATTGAGAGAGAGAGAGAGAGAGAGGAAGAGCATATTGTAAGAGAAGCAATATAAGAAGAGAAGAGATCTAAGAGAGAAGGGCTCCCGGTGGTGTGCGCAGAGTTACCCAGAAGATCTCAGTTGCATATGAGGTTGTAGTGGAACTGTGTTTACTCTCCCAAGTTATAATATATAAACCAATTCCCGTGGACGTAGCTTCTACCTTGGAAGTGAACCACATAAAATCAGTGTGTTATATGATTATTTCATGTGATTGTGCTTTACTTAGTTGCTATCTATTATCTGTTACATGAATGCCGTATATCAGTTAGTAAATGTCTGTATGTTCTCATTCAGTTACAGCATTATAGAAAGTTAAAGGCGAGTTTAAATGTATCAAATGTCTGCTTATGAGTTTATCAGTGCTTGTTTCACACAGTAATAGTCACTCTGTTAAGCGTTCCAATATACTTATTCAGTAAGTTAAGTATAGCGATGTGAGTGTGTTGAACCGTGAGGTTCGTGTAAGGTTGTTTAACACCATGTTGGAGGTTAGCTGAGCTATTCCTCCCAGTGGGAAACCCTTTGGACCTAGAGAGTCGCATTGGGCTGTACTATAGGAGATATCGCATTGACAGAAGGCAATATCGCATCGACAGAGGAGCTACGGTGTGAGATATCGCAGATAGTGAGAAACGCGAAAGGGAGAGTTTGCGCATCGTCCTAGTCACTGCGATGCGATAGGAGTCCTCCTCCTGTCAGAGTCCATGAGGAAGGGAGAACTGCGACTCGTAGAAATATCTCGTTGGTTAAGAAGATCCGCGAGACGCCAGGATGCTTCAGAACCTGGTTAAGGACACTTGAGTCTTTAGCCAACCCATCTAAGATCACTTCGGGTGAGACTTCAGGCCGCTCTGCAGTCTGTTGCCGAAAGGGCCAGTGAGTTAGGGGTGTTTTTGGTACATTATAAGTAAACCCGGGTCTGCCCATAGTAACCAACAGGGTATGCAGAGATAACTGCACCTATGGAGAAACTGTTAAACAAAGATGCAAATTTCCAATGGACAGAGGCTTGTCAGGAAAGCTTGGCCAAATTAAAGAACAAGATGGCCATTGCGACAATACTTGTATTCCTAGACTAGAAGAAGGAGTTCCATGTTCATGTCGACATCATCTTCCACGCTTGGCATAGTCTTAACAGAACCAGGTGAGGGTGTGCTAGACCACCCTATTGATTTTGCTAGCAGAAAACTGTCGATGGCAGAGAAAAATTATATGAAAACAAAGAGGGAAGGAATCGCAATGGTTTATGCACTGCATAAATTTCGACACTAGTTATTTGGTGGACATTTCAAAATGTACACTGATCATTTAGCTTTAAAATACCTGGTCAACAAGCCAGTGTTGGGGGGGAAGATCTGTTGATGGCTCCTCTTGTTTCAAGAATTTGACTTTGAAGTCATTGTTAAACATGGTCGACTAAATGTAGGACCTGATCACCTATCGAGGATAGAGAATGGTGAAGAACGAACCAGTTTGGAGGACAAATTTCCCGACACGCAACTATTTGCAGTCACCATGATTGAGGATCATAATAAGGAATTTAACGCCATCATTCACTTTTTGAGCACAGGATATGCGCCTGAAGGATTCTCCACTGTGCAAAAGAAACATTTAGTCGTCAGAGCTGCCGAAATTACATTTATCACGAGACACTAATACAAGATGGGCGTCGATGAAATATTGCGACGCTGTGTCTTTGACCACGAGCGACAGTGGGTAATGAGCGAAGCACATGTCAGTGTCGCAGGAGGACACTACACTGGAAAGGAAACTGTGTGAAAGATATTACAAGTTGGGCTATGGTAGAAAACCATACATATGGATACCATGATCTTTTTTCGACGCTGCGATGTCTTCAAGAGGACAGGAAAACCATCGCACCACGACGAGATGTCGCTTGCACCACAAATAACGCTGCAAGCATTCGACAAGTGGGTCATTGATTTTGTTGGTCCTATTAGTCCACCAAGAAAAAGGACTGGTGTGTGCTACATTATCACAACGACAGACTACTTAACCAGATGGGCTGAAGCCGCTCATGTAAAATATTGTACCACTGCGACTGTGGTGAAGTTTTTATTTTAGAATGTCATGACCAGATTTGGCTGTCCAAAAATTCTGGTAAGCGACCAAGTTACACACTTTGTTAACAAAATTATTGATGAGCTGACTGAAGAATTCCAAAGCCAGCATAGGAAAATGACTCCTTATCATCCTCGGGCGAATGGAACGCTTGAAGCCTTCAACAAGATTCTAGAGAATGCATTAACCAAAGTATGCAATGTGCACCGAGATGACTGGGATCAGAAATTTTTAAATGTTCTATGGGCTTATCAAACAACTTGCAAGCGACTGATAGGGCACACTCCATTTAGACTGGTATATGGGCAAGAAGTCGTGGTGCTAATGGAGTATATTGTGTGGAGCTTAAGAATTGTTGCGTTGAAGGAAATTACAGACGTGGATGTCGTCGAGCAAAGGTTGTCGTATCTCATTCATATGGAGGAAGAGCGCTTTGTCGGAGGATTCCATCAAAACATAGAAAAGCAAAGGCAGAAATCATGGCATGATCGCCATATCAGAACTAATCCGTTCAAAGTCATAGGACTTGTTTTGTTGTATGATAGTAAATTCTTCAAACATACAGGGAAGTGAAAAACGCATTGGCTAGGGCCATATGTGATTGTGCACATCACTGACGCAGGCGCAGTGAAATTGCATAAGCTAGATGGTATGCCAGTCACAGGAATGATCAATGGCAGCCACTTGGAACCTTACTATGATGGTTGTGACATCCCTGGATAAGGTCACGTCACGCGGAAAAAAAATAAAAAAGAAAAGAGGAAAAGAGGAAAGGGACTTGTTCTGTTGCATGTCTGCGACAGGGGTATGCCAAATCACTATAAGAGTGGGAATGACAGGCTGTATGTCATTAAAGCGTAGATACCTGAAAATATTTAGGCGGTTATGACAGCGAGGTGTCATTAATTTGACATGTTCGAGGAGGATGACGGTGTGATTTTTGGTCCTATCCGTCGTCTCTTCCATAAATTCCATAACTGACCTAACAAGTACAGATCAAAACTCGAGTGCGTGAGTTAATATTGGATTGCGTTGAATTGGCATCCCATGTGATTGACAAGACATCGATCTCCCATCGAACGATCTGATTCATGACAAGTGTATCCATATAAGTCTGAGACTTCATCGATAAGAATCCATTTACATGCACACAGAGAGAAAGAGCGAACCAGAGTTTGTGATTAAGAGATCCAAAACTCATGGTTATTGATATTTCTAGCGCCAGTGAGAAATCCAACGTTACAAGAATGTCCCCTTTCCCAATAGAAGAGGAGATCACCTCTCCAGAGGTTCAGCAATGTGAAGAAGAACTAGAAACGATGGCGCAAACAAGACCACATACTATTCCTGCGTTTGGTTCGGCCCCTGTTCCTGCCTCTGGTTTGGGCTCCACGCCGGCCCCCATTCGGAATCCATCGCTGAATCTCGCAGTTACAGGTCCATGACCATTTGTTCCACAAATAGAGGTTCTAGAATAATCAAGGCTGAAGTATCCAAGAAACGTAAGGCTAAGGTCATTGAGGATATGCCTACTGAGGACATACCTATGGAGGATGCACCAGAATCACCGCTGCGAAGGGATGCAGGTGCCACCATTGAATAACAGAACCTTTTACCACAGTATGTTCAGCCAAGGAGAGCAGAAACACATGAAGTGAAGCTTCCAACGAAAGTGCACTCTTCTTGAGCAACACCTCGTATCCCTGCCGATGTACCTCTGCTAATGAACATCATTCCCAAACTGGACAAGCTACAGTTTGACGATACTGATACGCACAAGCAAGTGGGCCTGGAGAGGAAAAATTATATGATCATGCTACCAGCTGAGCCACCTGAGCCACAGTTGGTCATTGCAATGGACTGGGCACGAGGTGTTGAAAGTGCGAGCCTACTCGACCTACTACTTATTCCCCACTTTGGGCGAAGCATGCAAGTAAGTTTATATGTGAAACAGCTCCTCGTCTGTTTCCATGGAGGTTATCTATGGCTTGAAAATCCCTATCCTTTCGATGTCGAGATCATTTCATCGATAAAGGGTCTTCCGAAGCAATTTCATGAACCTACACCATATTTACGCATAAACAGAGATACGGCAAAAATGAAGCAGAAATATGATCTCTAGCGCGTGGTTAGAGGACTCCTCGTTACCCCTATCAAGGATGACGTGGTAAGATTCACTGTAAAATCATTCCTTGCAAGCTACTACGCAAGATGAGGCCCACTGAGTGCACCATCAATACGTTGGAGCTGGCAGAGCAGTGTGCATTAGGCATGACATTCAACTAGTCAAAATACTTGTTGAATGAACTACTAGAGGATGCGGAGCAAGCACAGGAGGACGACAAGGCCAAATTCCACTACTCCTGGTTGCTCATCCTAATTTCTTTTATTGTTTAGTCTGATCCACTGGATTACCACCCGCTGGATGTCCTAGTGATTTTCCTTGGTGCAAAGTATCATAACCTCTAGGAGGATAAGGAAGACATGATCTGACAGAAAGACAACAATATCGAGTTCTTTCTACATGGCGAGGTGCTTCAATATGTAATCAAGAACCAGCATCGAATGTGCACAGTGACAATCAAGAGATATCAACCCTTTATAAACTTCCAATATGGCATCCATAATGTTATCTTAGAGGCACAACAAGACCCAAAAAAATAGGAACACCTGACAGGTTTTGTGAGTGAGGATGCGGATGTCGAAGCGATCATCCAAGACTGGCCAATAGAATGGTGTGTCCCGGTCAATGTGCAAATAGATCAGGGAGGAAACTAGGAAGGAGGCCAAGGCCAAGGCCAAGGGAATGGCCAACACAATGGCAAAGATTAGGTACAAGGCAATGATGGAAGCGACGGGAAAGACAATAAGTTGCTAAGTTCCGACGATGAGGAGAATAACAACGATAAGGCTTCTA
The DNA here is from genome assembly GCA_001517045.1 of Pseudotsuga menziesii. Lineage (NCBI taxonomy): Eukaryota > Viridiplantae > Streptophyta > Pinopsida > Pinales > Pinaceae > Pseudotsuga > Pseudotsuga menziesii. The sequence goes on from LPNX010509802.1 coordinate 98,060, forward strand.
ACAAAGACAACAACTCTAAAGACACACCTACTGATGAGGATGTGTAGAAGGACCAGGAAGAGGCACGAAACATAGAGAAGACTCAGCCGTAGTACAAAAAGCACAAAGATGACAAGATGGCTAACACTATCAATTTAGTTGAGGAGGAAATAAGCTTGCTTTCTAACACAATCGCAGAAGTCAAAAGTCCAGTCTGAAGGGCTTAATCAAAAAGCAGTTGTGCCTGACTAACAAGATAGAGGAACACATCAATACATTGATGGAGGCAATCAATGAAGTCAAAAGCACCGTCGAGGCTGAGACTTATGGCATGGATCCAAATGACATGCTCGTAACACCACAACTTATGCCACCTGTAAAGATAGATGTCTAGGAAACAGTAATGGAGACGGGGACACCTGATTTTGATCATGTTATCCATGAGTTTGGAACATTGTCGATGGATTTCTCCAAACTCGCGTTAGCAGAAGTCTATGCGGTTCATCTTGCGGCTGCCACCGAAATAAGAATCTGAAAGAATTCTCTTTCCTATCAGGCTACCAAGCAGAAATGGAAAGCAAAGGCCTGCAAGGCCCTCATGCGAGAACATGAGCAAGAGATCGAAGCTCGCGAGCAAATCCAGCTTGCCTTAGCCGAAACCATGAAGAATGCAGTTGTAGAATTCCCTTTGGAAGAAGGCCAGGAAGATGCAGATATGGCCGCAAAAGGTAGCTCGTTTGTCCAGAATTGCGACATACCTGAGAAAACCGGTCAAGGAGCTGAAAGCGCAGTAGGTACCAAGCATACCTCCTGAGGTATTATAAGAGTGCAGAGCAAAAACATATGAGGCTATTGGCAGGATCAAAGATGGATAGAACCTTTGCATAGAGGCGATAGAAGCAGTTTCGGTGACTTGGGAACAACTTCTAGAAGATGAGACAGCGACCAAGTTCGTCGAGGAAGCGTATCAAGCTGAGCTGAAAATCGCAGCAGTCAAGGCAGACATGAAGAAGCTATTGCTCAAGGGAAAGGTTGCAAAGGTCATCGACCTAAAGCAGCTACAACAATATGTAAAGACTCTGTGTGACAAGGAGTAGAGCCGAAATGATGAGGTAACAACACATCAATCAGAGGCCCAAAGGGTTACAGGACTTATTCATCCTGTATAGCAGAAGCTCTAGCAGTTAGTCGAGTCGCTGGGAGAAGTACCATCGGAACACATCATTTCATACCATGTGGAGAAATTGCAGAAGCAAGCCGAGGAAGTGGTGCTTGAGTTTGGCCAAGTAGAAGGCATTTTGAAATAATTTAAGGACAAGGTTGGTCTTGTGGCGCAACCTGCGCCAGAGACTTATAATTATTCCAGAGGCTTTAGTTTTTCTTAGTGGCTCGAGATGAGCCACATGTGAGTGTTGGGGTCTTGTTGAGTGAGGAAAAGTGCACAAGGAAGAACCTGAAGCGCAAGTGCAAGAGGAAAAGTGGGCTCGCAACGGGATAAAAGCAGACAAAGGATGGAAGGGAAACGTAGAGCAGAGGGAGCTGCGATGAGGAATGGTGTGACAAGGAAAGTGCACCCAGAGTCAGTGGAAGGTTGGAAGGTAGAAGATATAAGGTAGAGAAGCGATAGGTCATAAGACTTCAGGAGTCAAAGTCGGCGGAAGACCACGGAATATGGGTTTTTGTGGCTAGTTATGGCCTGCACAAATAGGTTGAAAGACGTTTTCGTGGCTAGTTATGTCCGTGATCAATGTAATACAAGAATTTTGCGGCCAGTATGGCCTGTCATCAATGTAATAGAAGATATTTTGTAGCTACTTTTGTTTGTAATAATTGAGTTGTACTCAGTCGACTCTGTGCGGTCTTGTAATTTGTATAAATAGGATGAACCCACTTTGGATAAGGGTTAGCTTCACTATGAGCTGAAGAGCCTAGTAGCTTCATTAAGAGTAGGAGTATTGTGGAGAAATCAGAGAGGAGTCTAATAGAGGAAGGTTGTTAAGACACGGATCTGCAACTGAGTGCGCAGACCGTTCTGTAGAGTCAATCCATAGCTGAGTGCACAGATAGTAAAGTATAAGAGTCGATCTAGGATGTGTGCAGATCAGTAGGAGTAGATAGACGAACAAACCAGATAGCATGAGAGAAATAATATTCTAAGTTGTAAAGACATATTTTAGAACAGTCTGCAAGTTGCAGACAGCAAGGTGGTACCTATATTTCTCATGCCAGATGAAGAGCACCTTGGTGGTTTTTCCCAGATGGGTGTCCATGTTATTTCCTATGTAATGAATGATTGAATGTTTTTTTGAATGTTTAACTGTTCATGTTGACTATTTGATTATCTTGCATTATTTATGGTTATTTCTTGAATGGATGTCGCAATACTGATAAGCAGTGAATGAATGGATATCTGAGCATTGACAAAGCATTGTGTATTATTTCATGTTTAAACACTATTAAGTCATAATATAAGTTGCAGCACGGCCATTCACTATCAAGGAATCAGTTGCGTCACACTGTTGCACTGGTTGTTAAGTTGTTAAGGACAAGGTTGCGTCGCACGCTGGCTGTGTCGCACTATTGCGTCGTCGTCGAGTAGTGAAAGACTCCAACCCTCCATCTCTGTCGAGCACCTTGGTTGCACACCAAGGGACTATAATCCCTCACCAACTATGGAAACATAGTTCTGGTAGTTACACATTAAGATATCTTAGGTGAGACTACGCCTACCTCGCAAGTGTTGCCGGCTGCGCTTGCTCTGTCGGGCCGATGTCTTTGGGTGTTTTGTTGGTTTTGTGTTGTTGTTGAACTTGGGTCATGATAGTTAAGAAAGTATCCCAACATGTTCCCATGTCATCAAAAAACACAACCTTTGTCATTAATGCCTTCAGACATGACATCAATGACAACCATGCTCAACACTAATGCTGCCATTAGGTTACACAATTCTGATGGAGCAGCAAGGAAAAGCATGGAAAATCAAAGATTCAAGGGAATAGGCATGAATGCACATTTTCCATTAAGACATACACATATAGATACAATATTGCGTGACTCTTGGTTTCTTATTCCAATTGGTCTCTTGGACTCGTGATGATGCTTTATATTCACCTATGACTCTTCATGTGAATAGTAAATATAATACAATTTACCCTAACCACAAGGATTAGGTTTCCAACAAGAGGAAACACTATTGTGGTGACACTGAGCATTGTTCTTGAGTCCCCTTAGGGTTGCACTTGTGTTTTAATGGTTTTTTTCACTTTACTGCAACTTTGGGTGGTAAGATTTTATTTGTGTTTTTTTGAAAGGTGGCTAAATTTTATGATCTTAGTAAATCACATCGTTGTTGCAATAATTTGATGTTTAGAGAGAGCACCTTTGGAAGATCCCTCCAATTAATTTTTCATATTTTGAAATAACACTGGCATGTTTTTTTTCATTCATAATGTTGAACCCTCTCTTTCATAGAAGCACCAATTTTGATCCATCACTCGTTTCATCAAAATAATATATTATACTTTACTTAGGGATATCCCCTTTGTTTTGAATGAACACTAATGTAAAGTGAGAGGAAGTGTTGGTGTGATGACAATGGGAAACCTTCCTAAGTTCCCTACGGTTAAACTTGCGTTTCTTGGTTTTTCAATTGAATGCAACTCTGAGTAGTAACATTGATTATTGAATCCCCGGTTTTAGATTCTAATTCTCAAATTTGTGATGAAATTTTAATTAGACTCTCAAAATGAATTGAGATGAAATGGTGGTTATTCTATGTAGGAATAATTTGAACAAGAAAATATATATTCGTTAGTGAGGGAAATTATGGCAATTCCTTATGCAATATTCCTTTATTAGTATTTCTTGTCTAATAAAACTTCAACACATCATTAGCACTTGTTGTTAGACATTGGGTTCATCGCTCCCCGTGAGTTTCATGACATGGACTAACCGCCTCCCAAGATCCTAACTCTGGCGATTGTGGCGGAGATTAATACCTACAGGTTTTGGTCTAACGACAATCGTGATTCCAACAAATGGTATCAGAGCAACAATTCAAGGTTTGAAACTCACCCGAAACGCGTTGGGGGGGATATTGTTGGACATTGGGTTCAACACTCCCCATGATTTTTGTGACATGGACTAACCGCCTCCCAAGATCCTAACTCTTGCAATTATGGCAGAGATTAATACCTGCGGGTTTTGGTCTTACAGCAATCATGAGTCAAACAGAGATAAGATAAATTCTGCAACTTCTTCTTCTTCTTCCCAATGAACTTGTATTTCTCCTCCTTGGATTGAACTTGCTTAAACTTGTGTTGTATCCAAATGAGAGAGGGAGCCTCCCTATTTATACACTTCATGTAGGTGACCTAAAACCTAACTCGGTCGACTTATCCTAGGGAGACTCAAATATACATTTTACACTTATTCTTTTCGAGACTATTTCCCTAAATTACAATGGTGGTTTTACCTCGATATTATTACATGAATAATAACTTCTCTGAACAGAGGAAAAACATATTTGAAGGAGGAACAATAACAATATGATAATAATAAAATAATAATACAACAAAATGAAGAATCTCTTATGTAGTTACATTTACAACAACCCTCCCTCTTATCAAGGAAGGTATTATTTCGACACGATCATCACCATGACTGGACACAATATTTGGACATCGTCATCATCATTTTTGTTGTGATTCTCGTCTCGTCGACCATTTACTAGTGACATCTATTGGATCACGTCATGAGAATTTATATAGAACCAACCCTTTTTCATGTTGGATGCAGGGCTGGATCCCATCTAGGACTTCATCAACTACAGGGCCATCCATCTTCATGTTGGCTATAGGTCAAAATATCCATAAAATGCCATCCCTTTTTCATGTTGGATGTACCTCGTATAGTGCCAACCCTTTTTTATGCTGGATATACATTTTAGTAGTGCTATTCCTTTTTCATTTTGGATGCATATCTCTGCAGTTCCATTCCTTTTTCATACTGGATGCATATCTATGCAATGGAAATCTTTTTTCATACTTGATGTAGGCCTATATCCATCTAGGAATTCATCGTCTTCAGAGCTAGTCCTTCTCATACTAGATGTAGGCTTGGATCCCATCTAGGACTTCATCATTTGCAGAGCCAGTCCTTTTTCATATTGGATGTAGAGAACCACTGGGACTCGTCAGTCCCTCTTGTGATGGACACCGATCTGCACAACTCCAAGATTGTCCTTGAAATACTCAAACTTCACTCTCACCAGAGGCTTGGTCAAAACCTCAACTATCTGCTCATTCGTCGCAACATACCGGAGCTTCATTGCTCCTCTCTACACGAAGTATCAAATATATTGATACTTGATCCCAATATGCTTCGACTTATCATGGAACACTGGATTCTCAAACAAATTCACACAACTCTGATTGTCACAAAAGATACAAGTCGCCTCTAACTCAAGATCAAACAAATATTACAGTAGCTTATGTATCCATACTTCCTCACAACTAGTTGAACAATATGCAATGTATTTTGCCTCGACTGTTCTCAGTGACACACTCAATTGTTTCTTACTAAACCAAGAGATCATACCGAATCCCAAACTAAAGCAGCATCCCGAATTTCTTTTCCTATCCGTGAAACTTCCTACCTAATCTGAATCAACATAAGCATGCAGGTTAATCTTTTGATATGTGGCATACTTGATCCCATACTCAATTGTACCCTTTAGGTACCTCAATACATGCTTTGCAACAACCGTATGAACACGTCTTAGATCTGTCAAGAATTGGCTTAGTGTGTTCATAACAAAGCATATTTATGTCCTCACTTTCATCAAGTACATCAACAAACCAATCATATGTCTATACATTGTGGCATCACATTGTAGCTTCAAATTTGATTCCATGGGTGTAGCAATGGCCTTGCAGTCCATCATTTCGAACCTCTTCAGAATCTCTACTGCATACTTTTATTGACCAAGGAATATTCCATCTGAATTCTGCCACACTTCTAGACCCAAGAAGTCGTGCATCATCCCTAGGTCCTTCATCTCAAACTCTTCAGCAAGCCTCCTCTTTGTATCTACAATGAGCTCATTCTCACCTGTTAGGAATAGTTCAGCTACGTATAGTAGTAGTATCAATATTATTCCATCCTCAACATTGAAGTAGAGATTCAAATCTGCTTTACTCTTGGTAAAGCCTAACCTCATCAGAAAACTATCCATGCTTCCATACCATGTCCTAGGTGCCTGTTTCAAACCGTACAAGCCCTTCTTTAACTTGCACACATGAGTTTATCTGTCATGTGTCTCAAATCAAAGTGTTTGCTCTACGTACACCTCCTCTTCAACTACATCATTTAAGAAATTTGTCTTGACATCCATCTAGTATATCTTCCATTTTATTACTGCGGATAAGGAAAGTACAGATCTGATGGAAGTGTATCTTGCTACAGGCTCAAATTTATCCTCATAATCTATGCCTTCCTTTTGAGAGAAGTCATGTGCTACAAACCGTGCCTTGTATTTTTCCACGATTTTGTATGTTGCATGTTTAATCTTGTAGATCCATTCAGAAGACACTACGGACTTCCCTTTTGGTCTCAGGACCACTTCCCAATCAACATTCTTCATGATTGACTGATATTCTACGATCGTGGAATCCTTCCATTCCTTATCTTATGATGCTTCCTCATAATTAGAAGGTTATTTATCAATGATGTCACAAAGTAGTGCTACATAGATGGAGTATGGTCTTCTTGGATTATCTCTTCCATGACTGTATCATTGGTTTTGGGAGCTTTGGGTTCTTCAGTTTCTTTGGTGTGGTAATGTATTGATATGTTGTAAGTTGAGGCTTCATCAAAAGTTACGTCCCTGCTAGTCTCCATCTTCTTGAATCTTGGAAAGTATATTCTATATGCTTTTGATGTGACACTGTATCCAAAGAATATGCCCTTCTTTCTTAAAGGACCTAGTTTTGTTTGCTTTTATTTTGGAACATGTATGTACATAGGACATACAAATATTCTTAGATGGTTGAATTTTGGTTTCTCTCCTGAGAAAGCTTCTTCTAAAGTCTTGTTATCCAAGACACGATGAGGTGTTTTGTTTTGTACATACATGGTTGTTGTTTTTGGTTTTTCCCATCAGTGCATTAGAATATCTTGGTCATGAAGCGTCGCCTTCGCTACTTCCATTATCGTTATGTTCTTCCTTTCTGCAATGCCATTTTGTTGAGGATTGTAGGGAGTACTCATATCCTTCTTAATCCCAAATTCTCTACATAGGTCTTTGAATTCTTCTAAATTGAAATCACAACCATTGTCTAATTGAAAAGTCTTGATCTTCTTTTCATTGTGATTCTCTACCAAGGCTTTGAATTCCTTGAGCTTACTAAAAACTTTATATTTTATTTTCAAGAAATAAATCCATGTTTTATGAGAATATTCATCTTTGAAAGAGACATAGTATCCATACCTGCTTAAGGAGTTGGATGACACGGGGTCACATACATCTTAGTGGATTATCTCCAAGATTTCTTTTTCTTTTCTCTCACTGCTAGGAAATGGTTTCTTCACATTCTTCCCTTGCGCACATCCCTTGCAAATTCCTTCATGCTTCACTTGAATTTTTGGTAGAGCTGATACTTCTTTGCTTGGAATTGGTAGTGCTATGTAGTGCACATATTCAATCCTTCAGTTCCATAGTTCGGTTCCATAGAGTCATGCACCAATGCTTGTTATAGTTGTCCCTTAAACTTGTATAGGCCTCCCTCTTGCTCCCCAATTATTGTTGCATCATGTATTGTATTGCATCTTAGACACATGAGTACTTGTCCATCAACAAATGCAACATGAAATCCTTTAGCATCTAACGCTGAGATTGAGAGGAGATTTTTATTCAAACCTGGTACGTAGAGAACATCCTTCATCCTCATTGATTTTTCTAAATCCAACTTGTAGAAAGATTCTACACTCCCTTTTATGAGATACTGGTAACCATCTCCAAGTTTTACCTTGTGGGGTGACTCATGTTCTAACAAGTTGATAAAAGATTCTTTGTACCCTAACATGTATTTGGAAGCTCCACTATCCACAAGGCAATCGTTGCTTCCATGGGTCACAGTACTTGTGAGAGTTGATATCAACACATATTTATCATCACTTGAAGAATCTTATCTTGTTATTTTTCTTGTAGTTTCATCATCTTCAACAGTATGTGCATGATTCCTCTTCTTCTTGTTTTCCTTAGTGGATCCTTTGTTTCTCGGGATGTCTTTTGCAAAGTGACATTTTTCATCACATGTGAAATGCCTAAGATTGGAATATTCCCTTTGAGATATATGATTATTTTGGAATATTTTGGGCCTTTTGTGAGGGTGATCCTCCCTCTTGCTTCTATCCTTCTTTGCATGAGCTATTAGGGCTTTATCGTCATCTGCTCCCATCTTCTCTTCTCTTAACACTAATTGGGCTTCTTCTTGGGTACATTCCTCCCATAATATGTTGAACTTGATTAGCTTCTTCCTAGCATATATCCCTTGGATGAATGAGTCTCATGATCTTGGGAGACCATTCAAGGTATTCATCACAATCTCTCCTTCTTCGACATTTTATTCAATGGATTCAAGTTGTTCCTTGATTTGAGAAACCCTTGTAAATTAAGACTGAATGGTTTCTGAATGTTGGATTTTTACATCCTTGAGTTTATTCCTCGAAATCATCTTCCAGGTGATGTTATTTCCTTCAAATAATTTGATCAACGCATTGAACATATTCTTAGGAGTCTTCAAAGATGAGACATGAGGGATGAGATGATCTTTGATGGAGTCTCCAATGATCCTTTTTTATTTGATCATGCTCTTCTAATGAGTTTCTTTGGCATCATCTCCCTTTGGTTTTGGAACCTCCTCAAAGACATACTTGTCCAAGTCATTATCTTCTCATATAAGAGTAATTATATACTTACATGCTCGGATGTTATCATCCACTTCAAGCTTATCCTCAAGCTTGGTGTGATGCATCATTATGATATGAGAACCTCAAATGGAAAGAGTAGAGAAATATATCTTACCAAATTGAGATGCCCAAACTACTTCTTGAACTGACTGACCTAGGGTTCGATATAGAAACCCTAATTTTTCAAAGTGAGAATCTTGAACTTCTGCTTGGATAGAAAGATGTGCCTCCTCAAGGTGAGTTGTCCAGTTGTGTCCTTTTCCAAATTATGTGGAGGAAAGTTCTGAAAATTTGATTCCCTAATTCCTTCCTGCAATGTTCTCTAGTAAAAAATTGAAACTTCTCCAAATTGGAATCTACTTCCACCAAAAGATGCGCCTCCTTGAGGCAAGTTGACTTAGTCCTCTTTTCTAGAAAATATGAGGAGAAAAGTGCTAGAACTTTAAATCCCTAGTTTTCGTAGGTGCACAATGCCTTCTTTCATAGTGGCGCTGATACCATGTTAGAGTTTTCACTTTAATTCAATTATGTTATATATATATAATCTAATGCAATAGGATCAATGAAAGATAAAAAAATTACAACACAAAAGAGATACAAAAGTTTTATCTTGGGAAAACCCTCTCTCAGGAAAAACCCAACAACTTCTTCAGTATAGATTCATCACTTAGTACAACGTTAAATAAAGATAGAAAACCCAAAAGATAAGATAACTTATGCAGCTTTGTTGGGCATAGGGATAGTAAGGTAGAACTCATGCATGATTCTGCCTAAGTATGGAGAAGAGCTAAAGGAGGAGAAGAAGGAGCTACGACTGAGGAAGCAACATAAAGGAAAGAAGAGAAAGGGAATTGCGACAGAGGAAGTGAAAGAGAGGAAGAGGAGGAGGAGGAGGCGTCGGAAGAGGAATTTGCGTCAGATAAGGAAGCTGTGACAGAAGGATGGAGTGTGACACAGGAAGGTATGACAAAATATCAGCAGCATAAGGCGTGCAAGTAGCATAAAAACTAGAAAACTATAGTAAGAAATAATGCTGAGAAAGTGACAAGCCTTAACGATCATGGGTATGAGCTCAGCTGGAGCCGATGGAAACCACATGTGTTAAGGCATCTGTGTAAGTCAGGTCGTTAGTGCCTCCTGTTAGGTGTTACTAGAATAAGAAAGACAACATGTTGGATGGATATAGAAAGTCGACTGAGAAAGCGACAGAAAAGGAGTATGTAATGAGTCTGTATCAAGTCAGTATTGAGTCTGTATCAAGTATGTATGGAGTTTATATAAGGTATGTAATAAGGTTATAAAAGAAGTAACCCAAGTTGTATGTGGGTTAGAAATTCTCCCTACATTTACAGTTAGTTGTGAATTGTAGACTCTCACTGGCTTAAAAGCGTGAGCTCCTGGTTGGTGGATCTGTATTGCTGAGTGTATCAGAGTAAAGGATTTGTAGCTGAGTGCACAGAAGAGTAGGAAATGTTGAGTCGATCCAGGTTGTTTGCGAATCACTAGTAAAGTAAAGTAGGAAGAGAACAGTGAGAAGATTAGAGAGCATGATAGGGAGGAAGAGTCTGTAAAGGTAGAGAAGAAGATCTTAAGCAAAGTCTGCAGCTTAGTGCATATATGAAAGGTGGATCTATTTCCTCATGCCAGATGAAGAGCACCTTGTGGTTTTTGTCTGGATGGGTTTCCACATTATATTTTGTGTATATGTGTGAATGGTGAATGTGGGTAAGATATATGTTTAAATGTTGTATTGAATGAATGATTGTAGGTTTGTTTATAAATGAATATATGTATGATGGTCGCATTGTACTAACTAGATATGATTATGCTACATATCTGATGTTTACTTAATGAGTTGCATAAGAGAAGTTGGGGCATAGCCTAATTGTTTAAGAACCATGAACACAAATAATCTACCCCCAGAATTCGTTGAGATCCTTAGCGCAAAGAAAGGTACTAAAAATCCTCCCACCCAACTATGAAAATTTGGTTCTTTACCCATCCTTAAGAGAGATATCTCAAGTGAGACGACATCTACGTCGCAGCTGCTGCTGATTGAGCTCTGCTCTATTGGGACGATATCTCGGGCTTTGTTGTGATGAGAAGAAGGGACTAAACCTGGGTTGGGATCCTTGGAAAAGGGATAGAAAAGACAAAAAATGGTTATTTTACCAAGACCCTAAATCGTTGTGGTGAGGGATATGTTGTGGAAACTAATGAAACCAGAGATCCAAGATTGGGTGCAATCCAAAGAGTTAGAATTCGCACGAAAAGAAAGTGAAGGATCTCGGTGGAACCCAACAAAGTGGTTGGGTCGATACATCTACACATACATTCACGAGATTTATTTTCTGAGTTTCCCATTGCATTGTATGAATGGTTATCTAAGCTAGTGACCCAACAAAGAAATTTTCAAGGAGGAGAACCAAGGGAGTGGACCCCCCAGTTAATTGAACGACTGGAGGAAGTAAGCAACCCTGTGTCAAGGGATGTATATTTTTGGATAGATAGTATCCTAGAGGGATATGTTACCGAGTTTGTTTTGACACAATAACATCATACAATGAGGATAAAAATGCTTGTATGTGAAAAAGGTATTCTACGAATGTAACAATATTGTATCAAAATAGAGTGGCTATGTCTCAACAGAACCCTAAAGTGAGATGTTCCCAGGAGATAGTGGAATTGAACCAGAGTCGGGATTTTTAAGAAGTGAAAGAAGATTCAAATCCAGCAAGCGAATAAAAACTCTTTTAGGAAGAGGGAGTTACAGCACAGATAGAGAATAAGAAGGCTACAAGATTGTGTCATACTTGGAAGAAGGGTCTTGTGACAAAGAAGAGGAATACCAACCGATCTCTAAAGGAGACAAAGAGTCAGAAGAGTCTACTGAAGCCCCAGAATGAGAACATGGTTACAAGTTTCCTACAGCACCACATACGTCTCCAAAGGTAATATCGAGAGACTTATCTCCAAGTACTTCTGTAAATATGAGTAGTACTAACGCTATAAATAGTGGACAAGGAAGTTTGACTAGCCAAAATTATGTTCTGATAGTACCAGCAACAAATACAATGGTTGGAGTTGATAAGTTACCAATATTCAATGGAAATGGGTTGGAAGACCCATAACAACACTGGTTCCTTTGCGAAGCTGTGTGGACTATGCGACAGATCCAGGATGAGAATATCAAGGAAGCACAGATGATCATGACTCTACAAGGTCGTGCGCTTGACTGGTATATGAAATTTTCCATAGTACCAGTAGAAGTTGTCTAAAAAACACTCAACTAGATTCAAGTGGGTCTGATAGATGAGTTCATAAAGCCAAAATATGAATCACAGTGCATCACTGAAATCAAAGAGATTAAGCAGTTACTGACATAAACTTATTGGGACTTTGAACAGAGATTTAAGGCATTGATGGCTAAAGTGAGCTTCTAAATGTTGGATGTACAACAAAAGGAATGGTTTATTTCAACATATATGAACCCCTTTGATGCAACAAAATATTTTGTTACCACATATCTGAAACCCTTTGATGCAACAAAAGATTGTGTCGCAGATAGAGGCTCTAGGAATAGCAATGAAATTAGAAGCCTCGTCGGTTCGAGATACTGGCTCAGGAATGATGTAAATTCAGTTGTAGCTGACCAACCTTATGGTGCAACTCCAGGACATTAAGAAAGGGAAGGAAGTTCAGGAATAACTATGGTGTACAAGATGTAGAACAGACGGACAACATAAAGACAATTTCCCGATGCTCATGAACTATGTCGCAGCAGGAGCATCGAATCCATTAAACACCCAAGGAATGGCTTGGTGTAGGATATGTCATACTAGGGGCCATAAGTCCGAAGAATTTATGTACTTACAGAATATTGTAAGCACACCAGCTAGTCTGTATTGTCAATTTTGTATATCAGTAGGTCATGATGAAAACAACTGCTGATCATTTCAGATATTGTAAGAAAAGACGATGGATACCTACTTATTGAAAAATGATGAGTAGATGTAGGATGAATGAGTGCAACCTCACTATCATCCTACTCAATATCAACAACTACAATACCCTCAGCCGCAATACCAGCAGAATCGGTATCATCAACACAAACTATACCCTTCGCAAAGGGGGGTGGAAACTTTAGAGGCCGAGGCCAACAACAAGGAGGAGGATTTGGTCTGGGAAGAGGCCAAGTCATATGTTATAATTGCGGATAGCCAGGATATTTCCCAAGATTGTCAAAGTCCTGCGAAAACTTGTACATATTGTAAAATGGAAACTAATTGAAAAGTGTCTGCAACTAATTGTGAAATGGAAGGATAGAACTATCGTAAATCCCAACCCGGTGTAGAATCAGAATCTAAATCCCAATCAAAACATTTAGATTATCTTTTTTGAACCAAGAGAATGTCGCATTGTTGTAGTCACAAGAGGAGTTGTTGCGACAGGTGCTTACCAGAATACATAGAAAGGACAACCGCAAGTGAGACCCGCGACACAAAAGAAATCTCTGCTAGATGTCCAAAAGGAGAAATAAGTCTTATTGGAGGTGCGACCAGAATTTGTTGATGCTAGTCAACCGTTGACATCTAGACAAGTCAAGACCATGCCCGAACGATTTGAATAGGTAATCAGGAAGCCACCAATGAAAAATGTTAGTAAGATTAAATAAATTTTCAATTTTTTTTAACACTAATCAATGATAAAGATGTGCTCGCAGAAATGAAAACACCAATAGAAGAAACCCCATATGAACTACGACCTGCAAAATGAGTTAATCATATCAGGAAAATACTGAAGACAGGTCGAGAAATGTGAATGACTGCGTAGATAGGAGACTATGATATGGATTATATCATATTATATTTTGGCTTGGATGGTAACATACTGAAAAGATAAACATGGGAGAGCATGAATAAGTCGCGACTGGACTAGTCTCCCATTCAACTAAGGCTTTTGAACCAGTCGAAGGTTCTACCAATTGGTAGACTAACTCAAGTGCCTATATAAGTCGAAGTCTTAAGAACATATGTCGACTTAGAATGTATTGACATTGTCGATGACACAAATCCATATCCTGCAATGATGGGAATTGATTGGGAAATATACAACCAAACAATTATAAACTTCAAGAAAATGATCTTATCATTTGAAGATTCTGAAATAAGGGTGGTTGCGCCAATTTATCCACTCGAAGGACAGAGATATGTTCATCACGTACATAGTGAAGGTAAAGGAAAATATCTATATGAGTTGTATAATATCATGTATTCAAAAGAATATTATATAAATCCAACAACTGATGGGAAACTGATTTGGCGGAGTGTAAGTTCGTGCACATTCGACTCAGGCGATGCCTTGGAAAATTGGTAGAACATGCTACATGAAGTCTCCATGAGAAGATGTGCAAGAATCACAAGAATTGTCTGAAGGGTAGGATATGAAGCAAGTGCATTACCTACGTATGAAGTATTACCTAACCTTGCATATTTTCTGGTAGAATTTGAAGAAAAGGTCACAGAATCACAATGATTGTCTGCTCTGGACTATGTGTTGAAAGCTACGCTTGCTAGATGGTGGGGTACACAAAAATAGTCTATCTCTGAATGGACACACTATAGAAGATTAATGGATATCATATTTGGGGAAGAGATCAGTTACCCATATCAGAAGTATACAGGACTAACAGATCTTGTGGAACATATTGAGCATTATCGCAAGAAATGGCAGGAATATCCGCGACAAGAATGGGTTCACCGATTCATCCACACTTTGGAGATGGTACCAAGGAATTGGTACACATCAATAGAGTTGCGACGAGGAACTATCAAATGGGAAAGCTTAGTTGTAATCTTCACCCAGACATTTGAGTTCACAAGTAAACACCCGATAGTCGATGTTGCACTACAAAGAATAAAGGAAAATATATTTGAAGAAATCTTGGTCGCAGCCATGAATTTTGCATCAATGCACCATGACAGTACACAAGTGGATGGAGTGCTACAATACTATGGGTGAAATAGATGATGATGAAGCACTTGAGATAAATATATCTGAGTCAGAAGGTATGCGTGCAGTGGAAGGAGTTGGTATGTGTGAATATACACCTTACTCTGCTCGCTACGACCTGATAAGTTAAAAAAAAAAGACGATGGAAGTGATTTTTTTTGTTACCATCCGTATTTATAACAATAAATACCATTTAAAGTGTCAAATAATTGGTGGAATAATTCAAAAATCTTCGATTAATGAGCTTGCAATACGCCCATGGGCCTGAAAGGATGGATTCATTTCCAATTAATTTCTCATGCGTGCAAAGAACGACTAGGGAAAGTTAAGGTATTTTATCAAGCTTCATCGCCAAGACTCCCCTCATCCTGTATGCAAAAGAAAATGAACGTTACTATTGCCTACAACCCTGAGAGATGAACTGGTGTGGTGATGGTATGGTCATCTCCATTTCCAGCACAAGCACATTTGAATCTAAGAATGTATCACCTACCCCTATTATGGAAGACACCACTGGTTACATCCCACCACATATGACACCAAGTAATGCACAAACTAGTCAAGAAGTAGATTCGAACGCTTGTAAACTATCCAAAAAAGAGAGGTCAGGTTCGTCCAGGACCAAACAGGGAAAACGCATCAGTAATAGAAAAATAATGTGAAAAGAATCAACACCTCCAGCACTAACCTCACCATCACAGGAGGATTTTGAGACAAGAAATTTTATGCCACCTTATGTCTCACCCAGACGTAGGGATGCACGAAGAGTTACAATTCCAAAAAGGGTAGGGGCCCCACTGATAGTGCCACTAATACCCAAAGGAGTGAAGGTGTTGAAAGACATTTTTCCCAATATAAATAAGCTATCTTATGTTTATCATGATACGAAACCCCAAGCAGACCTGGACCGCCAACACTACATGGACATTATGCAGGACACACCCGAGGCACCTAAACTATTTGTTGCAAAGGAATGGGCCAAGGGATTGGAGTAGTCTGGCATATTACCGCTGCTATATATGCCACATTTTGGATGAAGTACACCCATAAACACCTGTGTTAATCAGTTACTCATATTTTTTCATGGAGGGGTTCTATGGCTAGGAAAGCCTATACATGTAGATATTCAACTGATTTCCACCTTCACATGCCTACCATATGCAGGAACAGACCTAGTGTCACTTCTCAAAAAGGATCAAGAGGCGGAAATAGTTACGCTGATGAAGAAAAAATATTACGTAGTAATAAGAAAAAGTGTATTTCTGATTGAGTCCATTAATAACGCCACTTTTCGCTTTGCTGCCAAAGTGTTGGCCTCCAAGTTACTCCGCAAAATGCGTCGAGACCAGTGTACTGTGGGAGCGATCGCACTTTCTGAACTTTGCATGGAAGGAATTCAGATCAATTGGTGTCAATTCTTGTTGAATGAGCTTGTACGAACTCCAAAGTTTAATGATGTTTTCAGGGATAGTGGCAATATTACTATAGATTTCGCATCTATGCACATAAATGAGGTATATGCAATACAAATTGTTGTCAATGCAGAAATAAAACTGTGTGAGCATACACTGGCCATCCAAGTGAAGGCTACAAATAAAGATATCAAGAAAATGAAACTTGAAGTTCAAGAAACTGAACAGAAGACAAAGGACTGGGAAGGAAATTGTCAGAAAATCAGCAAAGCAGTAGCCCTTGCCTGTAAGAACTTTGCAGAAGAGGGAATAACAAAGGAAATGGCACCAGATGCCAAAGTAGCACAAATAGATGAGATATCGGCTAACCTTAGGAGGAAAGTTACACATCTGGAGGAACAAATAAGACACAGCACACCTCCAGAAGTGTTGGAGAGCAGAAGAGACGCAACAACTGAAGCTATGAAGAGGATAGAAGAGGCAGAAAAAATATATTCTACGGTCATCGACAAGTCTCTCAGACTTAGGAAACATTAATGGATGATGAGCAATCACAGAAGATTGCAAATGAGCTAACTGTGTTTGAAGAAAACATCATGCATATAAGGAATGATATGAGACAACTACCCTTAGCATAGAAAATGGCTAAGGCGATGGATATGAGAAAATTGCAGCAACAAATGATTGTGTTGTGCACAAAGCAGTAGCAACGTGAGGAAAAAGAAGAAGAGTTGTAGGTCAAAGAAGAAAAAGTTATAAGAATTATTCATCCTATACATCAGAAGGTGTGCGATATAGCAGCATCAGTGGAGAAATTCAGACCGGAACATGTTAGTTTCGACTTGGTGGAGCAAATGCAGAAGGCAGCGGAAGAACTACGCATAGAAGCAGAGAGGGTGGTGAAAATCATGGAATATTTTCATAACAAAATCAGTGCAAGTCAAAACATGGAGGAATATATTTGAGTGGCTCAGGACGAGCAACATGTGAGTGTTGGGGGGCTGTTGGGCCTACAGACATTAAGGTATAACTCATGCATAATTTTTCCTAATTATGGAGAAGAGCTAAAGGAGGAGGATAAGGAGCTACGACTAAGGAAGCAACATAAAGGCAAGAAGAGAAAGGACATTGTGATAGAGGAAGTGAAAGAGAGGAAGAAGAGGAGGAGGAGGCATTGGAAGAGGAAATTGTGCTAGAAAAGGAAGCCGTGATAAAAGGATGGAGTGCGACATGGGAAGGTACAACAAAATATCAGGAGCAGAAGGCATGCAAGTAACATAACGACAATAAGACATAATGCTGAGAAAGTGACAGGTGTTAACGATCGTGGGTATGATCTCAGCTGGAGCCAATGAAAACCACATGCGTGAAGGCATATTTGTAAGTAAGGTAATTAGTTCCTCCCGTTAGGTGTTGCTAGAATAAGAAAGACAGTTGGTTGGTTGGATATAGAAATTAGACTGAGAAAGCGACAAAAAAGGAGTCTTTGAATGAGTCTATATCAAGTCGGTATTGAGTCTGTATCAAGTATGTGTCGAGTTTGTAATAAGGCTATAAAAGAAGGAACCCAAGTTGTATTGCGGTTTAGACATTCTTGTTAGAATAATCAACCCATAGTTAGATGCCTTAGACATTAATTAATCCAATTTTTGTCTTATTTGCCTAGTTTCCATATTCCACCTTATGCAAGTTGTCCTCCACACATCCAAAGTGGTAAAACTTGATAAATATGAGTCATGGAGTGCTTGGGAAACCACTTGGAATCAAATCTACTTTATTCCTAGCCTTCCTAGCGCATGTCTTCTTTTTCTGCTTTATTGCCTGCTTTTTCTGAGTTTTAAGGCAATTGGGAAAGTTTGACTAGGTGAAGTTAACTTGTTTTTTGTCCTCATCATCCTCCACCCTTTTCTCCTAAGAAAATCATGTATGATTTTTCCTTCCATCATCTATTAGCTTGCCTAATTGATTTTTCCAATTCGTGAGCTCCTAGATAGATTTGGAAACTGCTTTATGCACCTATGGGGGATTTGCTTAGATTTAGTAAGCCTGCTTTTGACCAAATTCGAATGGCATCCTTATGCATTCGAATCTCTCATGTAATTATTTATTGTGGCAGCCTATGACTTCACAGGGTTGGCTATTGTACACTTATTCAATATAGATTAGTGTTCTGCTCCATATTTAGTCTCCTTTGTGTGTAATTTGCATGTGTAATACACCTGGGTTCAATTTCCACATGGTATCAGAGACTTTGTAGATCGATTTATCTCCTTCCAATTTTTTATTGCAGGTTTGACATCATTGACTGGTAGCATTCTGCTGACTGAAGGGACAATTTCTGAGCTATGGATCAATCTCAGAAGATCATCTTGATTCCATTTAACTTCTTTGAATGGAAAGCAGAGATGGAGATACTGTTGAGAGAAAAAGGCCTCTACAAAGTGACTATGGAAACAGAAGCAGAGCCCAATGCAGCTGTAGAGAAAATTAAATGGCACAACAGGAGGGATGAGGCCTATGGTCTCCTGTGTCTGAGCATATCCAGAGACCTCCTTTTCCATCTTGATGGATTAACATCACCAAATGAAGTATGGGAGAAGCTTGTTGAGATTTTTGGTAAGACAGATGAGATGAGGGGACATCAAATTGAAAATGAATTGATCTCCCTGAGTCCCAATAGCTTTGAATCCCTACAACTCTATTTTTCCAAGTTCAAAGCCCTTGTTTTGCAGCTAAAACAATGTGGGATCGAAAATCAGGATGAGCAACTAGTTTTGGCCATACTCTCAAAGCTTGGCCCTGACTATTTAGTGTTTGTATCGACCTTCTATGCCACAAAGTTGATAGCTCGAGCCTGGAAAATGCCTAGCCTTGCAGATTTCATGGAATCTCTCACACAAGAACAAGATAAATTGGTGATGATGGGCACCATCAAACCTTCCAAAGACCAAGCTCTGGTTGCTGGAGATTCGAGGGTGGATTCAAAAGGCAAGAAGAAAGCTAAGAATCCACCTGAGCAAAAGAGAGACAAGAACAAGTCTCCAGAGGAACCCCAAGGTTCCAAGAAGAACTTCCAGAAGAAGAAGAACAAAGGAGAAATGAGCAAGTGCGCATACTGCAGTAAGGGAAATCATCCTGAAATCTCCTACATGAAGAAGAAAATTGACATGCTGACCCAACTCTTGGAGAAGAATGGCACCTCCCTTCCAGACAGCTCAAAGAAGAGGGAAGGAGGATCAAATTCAAAAGACAGAGAGAGAGTTCATGCATTGGTTGCTGGCACATCAAGCTCACCTAGTTTCATCATTGATTCTGGAGCTTCAAGACATATGGTTTCGACCAAGGAGGCATTCACCTCACTTGACATGTCGAAAGGTCCACCAATAGTACTAGGAGATGACTCTCTCACTGAAAGTTTGGGCAAAGGGAGGATTGATCTTGACCATGGTAAGTTCAACAATGTATTGTATATTCTAGGTCTTTCCTCTAACCTCTTGTCAGTGTATGAGATGACCCACACAAGGTCTCCAAAGAAGGTCATATTCTCCCCTGATGAAGTTGAGATCACAGAGATCTCAAGTGGTAAAGTCATTGCAAAAGGAGTTGCAAATCACACTTCGAAGGTATACATGTTCTCACACTTCCTACCCTACTCAAACCCCTCTGCTCTTCTGATTCATACTAATGAGGCAAGCAAGCTTTGGCATGAAATATTTGGCCACCTCAATTACAAGTATCTTTCTGATCTTAGTGAAAAAGAAGTGGTCATAGGGTTACCAAAGATTAAGTTTTCCAAAGGAGTCTGTCAAGGTTGCATCTTACGAAAACACCCAAAGCATAAATTTGAGAGAGCTAGTCATGAGAGAACCTCTGCACCTCTTGAGTTGATCCACAGTGATGTTGCTGGCCCATTTCCTCATATGTCAATGAGTGAGGCCAAATATGCATTGACATTAATATATGACTTTTCCAGATATTGCTGGGTGTACTTCCTGAAACACAAGAATGAAGTTTATGGCCTCTTCAAAGTCTTTAAGGCTTTGGTTGAAAACCAGTCTGGGAGGAAACTCAAGGTCCTCAGATCTTACAATGGTGGTGAGTATGTCAAGTCTGATTTCATTCAATATTGTGCAGATGCAGGTATTCAGATGCATCATTCTATCCCTTACACACCACAGCAAAATGGTGTTGCTGAGAGGAAGAACAGATCACTGAAAGAGATGGCAACCTGCATGATGGAGGCTAAGACTTTGCCACCAAAGTTTTGGGATGAAGCTATAAATTGTGCAGCCTATATCCAGAATAGGGTTCCTCATAAACATCTTGATGGTATGACTCCTTTCGAAGCATGGAGTGGGCACAAGCCAGATGTGACCCATTTCAGGATTTTTGGCTCAAGGGCTTGGGCTAGAATTCCAACAGAAAAGAGGAAGGCTTTGCAGCCCCAAAGCCAAGAGTGTATATTTTTTGGGTACTCTAAATATTCAAAAGGATACAAGCTGATCAATTTGAGCACAAACAAAGCCTTCATTGAAAGAGGGGTTCAGTTCCAAGAAGAGCCCCTAGCAACAGTGGAAGTTGGAGAATCCTCTTCACCACCAGAACCTTTGAATGTAAGTGAAGAGATAGTTGAACTTGCTGATTCTAATATTTCTGATAATGATGATTTAATTGCATATCCTAACATTCCTACAAGACCAAAATGGGCAGCAAAGAACATTCATGCAGCTGGAGAACTAGCTAGAAATCATAATGATCCTAGGAGGACTAGATCTCAGTTTGAGAGTGCTCTGTGCATGAAAGATCCTATGTTTGTAGAGAAATGCTATATGATGGTTGAATCAGACTTACACACATATGAATATGCAGCAAATGATCCAAGATGGCAAACAGCCATGAAAGAAGAGTTCAGCTCACTCCAGAAGAATAACATTTGGGAGCTAGTTGATCTTCCCCCAGGGAGGAAGCTAGTTCAATGTAAGTGGGTTTACAAAACCAAATTTGCTGCTGATGGTTCACCTTTGAAATAAAAGGCTATATTGGTAGCCAAGGGCTACTCACAGGTACATGGCATAGACTACAATGAGACCTTTGCACCAATGGCAAATATGGACTCCATCAGGCTAACCTTAGCCATTGCAGCTTCAAAGCAGTGGGAGGTAAATCACATGGATGTGAAGTGTGCTTTCCTAAATGGAGATCTCACTAAAGATATTTACATGCAGCAGCCTCAAGTATTTGCTACTAATCCATCTCTTGTGTGCAAGCTAAAGAAGTTATTGTATGGGCTTAAGCAAGCCCCCAGGGCTTGGTATGCCAAGATTGATAGCTTTCTGCTATCACTGAATTTTGTTCGATGCAAGTCAGATCCAAATGTCTATTTGAAGCTGATTCATGGTTCATTAATGATCATTGTTTTGTATGTTGATGACCTTCTCATTACAGGAAGCTCAAAGGATGAAATTGCCTCCTTGAAGGATGCAATGAACCATGCCTTCTCAATGACTAATTTGGGCTTATTGAGCCAATTCTTGGGGCTCGAGATTGCTCAAACCAAAGATGGAATCAAATTACAACAGTCCAAGTATTCCTTGGATTTTTTGAACAAATTCAACATGAAGGATTGCAAGCCAAGCAAGACTCCCTTCCTTTTAGGAGTTAAGCTTGAAGAAGCTGATTCTTCACCTATGGTAAACAATACACTGTATAGGAAATTGATTGGATGTTTGCTGTATCTTACACATACTCGACCTGATATTTATTATACAATAAGTATGGCTTCAAGATACATGGATAAACCTCATGAGATCCATTGGAGAGCAGCCAAAAGGATCCTTAACTTTGTTCAGGGAACAAGGACTCATGGGATCTTCTGCAAAGCTAAATCTGATCTTGAATTGATTGGGTTTACTGACAGTGATTGGGTAGGTGAAAACACAGATCAAAATTCAACATCAAGATATGTGTTCATGCTTTCTGAAGGGCCAATCAGCTGGTCAAGCAAGAAACAGAGTGCCATTGCACTCTCATCTACAGAAGCAGAGTACAGAGGAGTTGTAAATGCGGTAACTCAATGTTTATGGTTGCAGGGGTTACTTGGTGAGCGTGGCTTCAAATCAGAATACTCAACTACTATCTATTGTGATAATCAGAGTACCATTCGAATCTGCAATGATCCAGTTCAGAAACAGAGAACCAAACACATTGAGATCCATATGCACTACATCATACAGCTTGTGCATGATGGCACCATTCACCTACTCTTTTGTTCATCTTCAGAACAAGTAGCAGATATCTTCACCAAATTTTTTGGTGAGAAGACATTCAGCAATCTCAAATCACTGCTAGGGATTGCTGATCATGCTGTGAAGCATGAGTGATGACAAGATTTTCAAATTTTGTTTTACTGTCCATGTTTAAGGGAGGATTTTTCCCACTGTGTTTTTGCCTCTTTCCTTGGTTAAATGGACATGTAGTATGTAAAGGGTGACTAAGCCTTGTTGCTAGGCCCTATAATTTTCTGATATTTTACTCATAAGTC
>LPNX010509802.1:121133-133818 GCA_001517045.1 Pseudotsuga menziesii
GTCTATGACTTCACAGGGTTGGCTATTGTACACTTATTCAATACAGATTAGTGTTCTGCTCCATATTTAGTCTCCTTTGTGTGTAATTTGCATGTGTAATTAGAAATTTTTGTGATTGTAATTGTTCTAACACCTGGGTTCAATTTCCACAATTCCCCCTACAATTGGTCTTTACAGTGAGCTTTGAATTGTAGACTCTCGTTCGCTGAAAAGCGTGAGCTCCTAGTTGGTGGATCTATATTGTTGAGTGCATCCGAGTAAAGGATCTGCAACTGAGTGCGCATAAGAGTAGGAAAGGTTGAGTTGATCCAGGCTATGTGCGGATCACTAGTAGAGTAAAGTAGGAAGAGAACAGGGAGAACATCAGAGAGCATGAGAGGGAGGAAGAGTCTGTAAAGGTAGATAAGAATATATTAAGTAGAGTCTATAGCTTAGTGCGTAGACGAAAGGTGCATCTATTTCCTCATGCCAGATGAAGAGCACCTTGTGGTTTTTTCTCGGATGGGTTTCCACGTTATATTCTGTGTATATCTGTGAATGCTGAATGTGGGTAAGATATATGTGTAAATGTTGTATTGAATGAATGATTGTAGGTTTACTTATAAATGAATATATGTATGATGGTCACATTGTATTAACTAGATATGATTATGCTACGTGTATGTTGTTTACTTCATGAGTGGCATAAGAGAATCTGGGGCGTAGCCTAGCTGTTGAAGCACTATGAACACAAATAATCCTCCCATGGACTTCGTTGAGAGCCTTGGTGCAAAGAAAGGTACTAAATATCCTCCCACCCAACTGTAAAAATGTGGTTTTGGTAGTTACCCATCCTTAAGAGAGATATATCGGGTGAGACGGCATATGCGTCGCAAGTGTTGGCGACTAAGCTCTGCTCTGTCGGGCCAATATCTCAAACTTTGTTATGTTGAGCAAAAGGGACTGAACCTGGGTCAAGATCCTTGGAAAAGGGACAGAAAATCCAACAAGCTTCTTCTTCTTTTTCCCAGCGAACTTGTCTTTCTCTTCCTTAGAGAGAACTTGCTTGAACTTACTGTGTATCTATTTGAGGGGGTCCTCCTCCCTATTTATACACTTCACGTGGGTGACCTAAAAACTGAACTAGGTTGACTTCTCCTAGGCCATAAGAGAAAATTTGATTGTGTTGGGTTTCTTATTTCTCTTTCCTCATGATGATCATCCTTTGATTATTCTTGTTGATCAAATATCTTCAATGGTGTTGAGCCACCACTTGGGTGGTTTCTTACTATCTCCTCGATTAGGAACCTCCCCTCCATCAATAGCAATGGAACTTGCACATGTGTCCTTTGAATTCTAAACCAGGATATGTGCATCTAAAATTACCAAACTAAATCTGGGAGACTCCTTAGAAGAATCATAATATTCCTCCCTTTCATGTGGAGTTATCTGAAGTTGAACACCTGAATCTTGATTCATGATGGGTGGATCCATGGTAGTTTTGAACTTTGATGAAGAAGAATGGAATGATCCAGCTTCCCCATTAAATATAACATCTCTATTGTAGGTCATATATTGGTTTCCACATCAATCAACCTGTAGGATTTGTGATTGTCATTGTACCCTGCAAGCATCAATTTCCTGCTCTTAGATTCTAGTTTGGTTCTCTTCTCAATTGGAATCCAAACACATGCAGTCAAACCAAAAACCTTAAGATGGCTGACTCTGGGCTTCCTCCCAAACCATGCTTCCTCGAGAGTCTTATCCTTCACCACCATCGTGAGATATCTATTCAACAGATATATTGTTGTGAATATTACTTCATCCCAAAACTTGTTGGGAACAAACTTGTTCTACATCATAATATATTATAATCCTAACACGGGCCAAGAACCAACATACGCATAATATATGTGACTTTATATTATAAAAAAACTTGGAGTGTTGAATTATGTTATATAACGTGGAGATGTTAAGTTTATGTTATATATTATATATGTTGTAAAAAGTTATAATATATTACGTGATATAATATATAATAATTTTATTATGTTATAACAATTTTATAAATACAATATATATAATAATAAAATTTATTTATTATGTCAAATTTAAAAGTATTATATCATTTTGAATTTATGTTTACTTTTAGGTATTATAAGAATAATAAGTACATGAATATTATATTTAAAAGTAATATAGAAGTAATTTTTCCATTATGAGTTTGGTTAGCTATGGATTTTTATCCACCATTTAGAATTTAACATGTAAGCAACTTTAACTCAAGCAATGCCACCTTAACCATAAGGGTTAATGTCATTCTTTAGAATTTGATTGGTTTTTGTAAAGTTGATTTTGATAGTACATTTTTTTTGTTTTGAGGCTTATTTTTTAACAAAAAATTCCCTTGATGTGAGATTTGATACCATATCATGTAAATCAAACACATAAGATACCAAGTAATAGCTTGAAAGAGCTATCATAATATATTTTGTGTCAATGAGAAAGTGAAAATTTTATTATAAAGGTTTATAATGAGTTCGAGTCAATCCACTTTATGAATGTGGGATAGATCGATAAAAGCAATAAAGCAACTTAAGTATAAAACCATGAAATAAACTAAAGTCATAAGTGACTTTAGTAAATCCCAAGTATAAGCCATCTCCCTTCTGAGGCACAATTGAGGCCTATAATTGAAGATGGAATACTTGTAATCAAATTCCTTCATGCAATCCCAATATGTATTAACCCATCTTTGGGGTTTGATTTCCTTGCAATCCTTACCCCCACAAGATCTCCATCTGTTTTGTGGAATAAATCAAATACATAGTCTTTGAGCCCTTATTCACATGAGTCCCATCTGAAAGAAACACGTCATGTACTACTTTCCTGTAGCTAACGAGAATGGGAGTATAGAGCCCCATAGATTCAAAGAGACCGGCATGTCTTTAGCAGCAAGAATTATGCTAAGACATAGATCTCGGATAGATTTGAGAGGAGAATATCCTTTATCTCTCCAAGCGGATAAAAGTAGACAAGATGTCTCCATACATGTGTTTTTCATTTCTTGAATACTGATCATGTTGCAGATGATCATGGACCCATGTGTTGATCTATAAAGTGTTTGAAAATTTTTCTTTTTGAAATTACTTGGGCATAAATCCATCTTGTTACACCCAATGCAAAAATTGCTTAGGTTTTGAAATTTCTTTTGTTTTAAATTTGTTTTTTTAGCCTACATGTGCCATGTCATTGTTACAAATATGACACATCTCATCCACTTGGATTGTAGAAAGTGCTTATCGACAAAAATTAACGACTTATAGACGTCACACATCTCACCCACTTGGACTGCAAAGAACGCCTCTCGATGCAAAAAATGTAAGTACATGAGCTTAGATTCAATCAAAGACATCCACAAATTAATATAAATATAACGTGGATGG
The DNA here is from genome assembly GCA_001517045.1 of Pseudotsuga menziesii. NCBI lineage: Eukaryota > Viridiplantae > Streptophyta > Pinopsida > Pinales > Pinaceae > Pseudotsuga > Pseudotsuga menziesii. The sequence continues at coordinate 124,559 of LPNX010509802.1, forward strand.
ATATATGTCTTATTCTTTATTTCCAAAACAAGCTAGAAAATTTCTTACTTGGAGCTTGCTTTCAGTAGTGGATGGAGATTTATTGTTGCATGAACTTTTTGACATATTAAGTGTTAGGGTTAATTAATCCTCCTTTATCTAGCATAGTTTATTTGGTCATTTTTCCTAACTTATGAGGTTACTATCATTGTACTAGAGTATGGGGGACACACCTAGGGGTTATCTGTCACTTACTGCATCTGCATGCATGAGTTTATGCACCCTTGGGACCAATCCCTACATTTTAGGATCCCACTCTAAGTGCCACCAACAATCTCCTTTAGTAGACCTTGGTAGGTAAGCAGTTGAGTTATGTTCCATTTACTATTAGTTAGATCACAATCAATTAGCCTAGCACCAATTTTTCATGCATGTAGGGAGTGTGGCGCCTTTTTTCCACCTACCTCATCAGTTAACTGATTGTAGACTGATTTAGTCATCCGGAGTTAGAATAGTGAGCTCCAACTGTGATTTTTCCACATTGAGTTAGCTAAATAGTCAGTTAGAGTTGGTAGATTCGAATCCTATCCACAGTATTCGAATTCTATTTATTGTACTACCATTGTATTACTGATTAATTAATGAAGATTAATGTTATGATAATCTGAGCAACACTTGTATGATTTGTGTAAAATTTCTGTCATGAATCTGTTGTTTAGTTTACATTGACTTGATAATTCCACTGCACTAGAAGCAGTTGAGTTTCCACATAATTCCTGGAATCATTGCATTGCTCCCTCTGGATTATGTCCATAAAAGTATATCTAGGTGTCACAGACTCTGAAAAATGCACATGTCTAGGTGGAAAGTTTTGAACTGACAAATGTTTGTGAATTGAATTTTCTTTTGCAGTGATTTTGCATGTACCTACGTAGCTCTTGAATATTTATTGATCAGCATATAGTGAAATGGAGAATTCAACTCCTCTCTCACCTAGAATCCTTACACCCTTCAATTACATTGATTGGAGGGAAGATATGCAGATAGCCTTGCGCAACAAAGGCCTATTTAGGATGAAAATGGGAAGATAATTCGAGCCCTAGAAATATATTGAGAAATACAAGTTTTTGAATAGGCTAGATGAAGCCTTTGGCTTCATGTGCATCCACATCTCCAAGGATTTTATATTCCACCTTGAGGGACACAGAACTCCAAAGGAAGTATGGGACAAGATTGAATCTTTGTTTGGCAAACAAGATGAGCTCAGAGGCCATATTCTGGAGAATGAACTCATTGCACTCAATCCCAACAACTTTGAGACACTTCAACAGTTCTTTTCGAAATACAAACTACTAATCTTGCAATGCAAGCAATGCGGGATAGAAAGGAAGGATGAGCATCTTGTACTATCAATTATGAGCAAGATTGGCTCAAAATTCTCAAACTTTGTATCCACATTCCACTCTGGAATATTATCCATCCCAAATTGGAAAATTCCTTATGTAGATGCATTTGCAGAGTCACTGATCCAGGAGCAAGACAAATTAATTCATATGGGAGTGCTCAATGCCTCTAAGAATCAAGACCTCTTAGCTGGAGACTCTGGGAAAGCACAAGCTAAAGGGAAGTGGAAAGGGAAGGAGAATAAAAATGTCATTTCGAACTCAAACGAGAAGCATAGCTCTTCTGATGGAGCCTCAGGTTCCAAAAAGAATAAGAACAAGAAATTTGAGAAAGCTAAGTGTTCCTATTGTATGAGAGGCTTTCATCCAAAGAGCTGGCGCATGAAGAAAACCATTGATCGGTTGTCAAATATCCTTGAAAAGAAAAATATTGCTCTTCCACAAAGGAAAAAGAAGTATGAAGAAGGACACCAGACAGAAGGAAATGATAAGTTCCATGCCCTGAAAATAGGCTTCACCCAATCAAATGCTTATCTGATTGACTCGGGAGCATCCAATCATATGGTTGCTTCCAAATAATCCTTCATTTCTTTGGACCTATCAGGAGGACATGGAATTCATATGCTGGATGATTCACAGATCCTAGCTATTGGGAGAATTTCCATTAAACTTGAGCATGGACAATTCCAGAATGTGCTCTATGTTCCCTCTCTTGCAACAAATTTGTTATCTATTTATCAGATGACTCATACACGATCTCCCAAGAGATTTATATTCGATGCTGACACAATATAAATCATGGAAACTTCTATTGGAAATATCATAGTGAAATGGTTTTCTAATCATTCCTACAAGGAATATGAGTTTTCCCATTTCCTGCCTACTTCATATCCAAAATACTTGCTAACTCATGAAAATAACACAAGCAAGTTGTGGAATGAAAAGTTTGGTCATCTGACCTTCAAGTATCTCCAGCAACTGCACAATGACCAATTGGTTGAGGGTTTTCCCCTCATCAAATCATCAGAAGGAGTATGTCCTGGTTCCTTGGTAGGGAAGCATCCAGGGAAAAAATATGAGGTTGGGAAGGAAACAAGAGCTGCCTCTACACTAGATCTGATACACAATGATGTCTCAGGACCAATGCCTACATCTTCAATGAATGGATCCAAATACTTTCTGACATTCATTGATGACTGTTCAAGGTATTGATGGGTATACTTTCTGAAGAAAAAGTCTGAGGTATTCGATACTTTCAAAGTCTTTAAAGCCTTAGGTGAGAACAACCTCGAGAAGAAGATCAAACCCATTAGATATGACAATGGAGGTGAATATGTCAAAATATATTTTCAGCAGTTATGTGTATCTGAAGGCATTTGAATGAAACACTCAGTTCCATACACACCACAACAGAATGGTGTTCCTGGGAGGAAAAATATATCCTTGAAAGAGATGGCAACTTTCCTTCTCAAAGCAAAAGATATTCCTCCTTACTTATGGGATGAAGTTGTTAATTGTGCTTCATATATCTATATTAGAGTTCCTCATAAATCAGTGACTGAGGCCACTCCTTTCGAAGCATTGTTGGGTCATAATCCCAATGTCTTGCACTTGAGAGTTTTTGGCTCCAAAGCTTGGGCCATAATCTCCATTGATAAGAGAAAAGCCCTCCAAGTCCAGAGTAGTGAATTCATACTGTTGGGATATGATGAGGATGATAAAGCATATAAATTGATGCAACTTGCAACCACAAGGTGATTCATAGAGCGCAGTGTTCAATTTGAAGAAGATCATTTTCATGATCCACCACAATCCGAAGCAGAAGAAGGTATAAACACTCTTTCATTTCCATTTGATGATGGTGTATTGTCTAATGTTTTAGATTCAGAAGATGAGGAACAAGATCAACATGATATTGATTTTGAGTTTGAACCTTAAGAGATTCTAGATACAGATCCAACTCATATTCCAAATCATAGGCCTAAATGGGCCTAAAATCTCATTAAAGCAGCTAGGAATGTTGCTGGGAATCCATAAGACATAAGGAGAACAAGGTCCCAGTATCAGAATGAACATGTTGCACTCTCCCACATAGTTTTGCTACCTTCAGAATGGTGCAACAAACTTCCAGAGATATGCTACATGATGATAAGGACTGATCAACAATTGGGATGACTGAAGAACAAATTGGATCATGCCACTCTTCCTCCAGAAATAAGAGACAAAGGAAACATTCATTAGATCGGAAGAAAATAGAAAAGTTCACATGCACAGTTCTAGGATGTTGATGCACAGAAGAACCAAGATTCTGCATTACTGCTCCACAATGTTGTAGATTACAACAATTGTTTCACAAGTTTTTGCTCAAGGAGAAAAAAATTATCTAAAGTATGGAAGCTTGTTTCCAGATTCCTGCTTGTTTTTAGCGGGGGGGTTCCCATGATGTTTTCCCCACTTTTCTTATTTTATTAAGCAGTATTTTATTTCATTTAGATTGTATGGGTGACTTTTGGCCAAGTTGTCAGGGCCCAAGTTGTCCAAAATTAGGATTAAGGGAGGGTGTTAGGATTAATTAATCCTCCTTTATCAAACATAGAGTATTTGGTCATTTTTCCTAACTTAGGAGGGTATTATCTGTTAGAGTATGGGGGGCGCACCTAGGGGTTATCTTCCACTTACTGCATCTGTATGCATGAGTTTATGTGCCCTTGGGACCAATCCCTACATTTTAGGAGCCCACTCTAAGTGCCGCCAACAGTCTCCTTCAGTAGACCTTGGTAGGTAAGCAGTTATGTTGAGTTCTGTTCAAGTTACTAGCAGTTAGATCACAATTAGTTAGCTTAGCGCCAGTTTTGCATGAATGCAGGGAGTGTGGCACCTTTTGTCCACCTACCTCATCAATTAACTGATTGTAGACTGATTTAGTCATCCATAGTTAGACTAGTGAGCTCCAGTTGTGATTTTTCCACACTGAGTTAGCTAAACAGTCAGTTAGAGTTGGTAGATTCGAATCCTATCCACATTATTCGAATTCTAGTTATTGTACTATCATTGTATTATTGATTAATTAATGAAGATTAATGTTATGATAATTTGAGCAATACTTATCCGATTTGTGTGAAATTTTTGTCATGAATCCATTGTTCAGTTTACATTGATTTGATAATTCCACTACATACTTCTTTTCAGATAGCTCTCATTTTGGCTTGTAGATCTATGGTTCATGAAATTTAACATTAAGGAACTTAAATTATTGTATCGATGTGAGCTAAATGTTTCACTGCTCATGCAAACTAATTGGTGATCTCTTGCAAAGTAGATTGGACCACTGAAGTTGAATGAGTCTCCAAATAAATAAAAACAATGAGGACCCTATTCTCACTCAAAGACTCATCCTTTACTTACAATTTAGATGACATTTTTTAGGGGTAAATTTAAAACTATAAATCATATTAACTTATAAACAAGGAAACTATAAAAGCTTAATGGGTGCTAGTAATGGAACTGCTTACTACTTATGTGATATAGAAACAAGGCACTCATATTAGCTATACTATTAAGATATGGTGTTGGTTACTATGGGCAGACCCGGGTTTACTTATAATGTACCAACAACACCCCTAACTCACTAGCCCTTTCAGCAACAGACCGTAGAGCGGCCTAAAGTCTCACCCGAAGTGATCTTATATGGGTTGGCTAAAGACTCAAGTGTCCTTAACCAGGTTCTGTAGCATCCTGGCGTCTCGCGGCTCTTCTTAACCAGCGAGATCTTCCTGCGAGTCGCAGTTCTCCCTTCCTCGCGGACTCTGACAGGGGGAGGACTCCTATCGCATCGCAGCGACTAGGACGATGCGCAAACTCTCCCTTCCGCGGTTCTTACTATCTACGAGCTCTCGCACCGTAGCTCCTCTGTCGGTGTGATATCAACTTCTGTCAATGCGATATCTCCTATAGTACGGCCCAAAGTGACTCTCAAGGTCCAAAGGGTTTCTCACTGGGAGGAATAACTCGGCTAACCTCCAACAGGGTGTTAAACAACCTTACATGAACTTCATGGTTCAACACACTCACATCGCTATACTTAACTTACTGAATAAGTATACTGGAAGCACTTAACAGAGTGACTATTACTGTGTGAAACAAGCACTGATGGACTCATAAGCAGACACTTGTTACATTTAAAATCGCCTTTAACTTTCTATAATGCTATAACTGAATGAGAACATACAGACATTTACTAACTGATATACGACATTCATGTAACAGATAACAGATAGTAACTAAGTAAAGCACAATCACATGAAATAATCATATAACACACTGATTTTACGTGGTTCACTTCCAGGGTAGAAGCTACGTCCACGGGAACTGGTTTATATATTATAACTTGGGAGAGTAAACACAGTTCCACTGCAACCTCATATGCAGCTGAGATCTTCTGGGTAACTCCGCGCACACCGCCAGGAGCCCTTCTCTCTTAGATCTCTTCTCTTCTTATATTGCTTCTCTTACAATACACTCTTCCTCTCTCTCTCTCAATCCCTGTGGATTGTTACATACATACTCTAGGAGTCAGCTACTGGTTACAGTAAGATACTACAGACTGAATAACAGAACCAGAGCTCGGCTCTTCTATAATACAAAGATCTATGAGCTAACAGATCATCGACTATCTAAATAGCTAATGAGCTAATTGACTAACTAGCTAACCTTTTACAATACAAAATACATCCCTTTATAGGCGGCCCGAAGGTCGCGCCATTACAATACTGTGGGCCTCTCCCAACAGTAACCCAAAAACCCTAACTGTGACAGTCGGTCTATCTGTACTCGAACTGCCGCTTTTCGTCACACCACAGCTTCCTGCAGTCTTCCACGCTTCCCGGCGCTAACCGTGGGTACTGGCGCTGCTTCCTTTTCTGTCCTTTGTCTTCAATACCTCGGCCTCGTTGCTCCTATTCCTTTATGAGGGTAGCTGAGCCCTCCTGTCTTCGCCACTTCCTTAAGTGTAGTGGTTGAGATTTCTCCTCTCGGCTGCTCAGGTACTGTTACCTTTGACTTACTCGTTCCAAAACATCAGCTTTTCCTGTAGCTACAGGACTCTACTCCAGCATATGGTAATCATACTACTTATCCATATTGGCCATGTTCAATGGATTCACCTTATTATGTGAGTTATAGTATTTGTTGTAATTGAATAGAGATGTGATAGTAATGATCATGTAACCATTACATGATATAACAATAATGGAGATAAATTAATTGACTTTAGCCATGTTCTGGGAACCCAAACATACATCAAGTTCCAACTATCAATGGATACATCCCATGAGACAAAAATGGATGATGAACACCAATTCCATTTAGAAAGACTGTACAAATTACTTTGCATAAGGAAAATTTTAAACTCCAAACCATGAAGAACAACTTGTTATAGTTGACTAACAAAATGAGCTTAACGAGATAGTATAATTATCCAATCACGGAGTTGAGTCTTGTTGCCCAACAAATAACAATGATACATTGAGACAAAATCTAAGTCATAATTCCTTGCGACGGGGAGGAAGGGATACCATGATTTCAAGACTCAAATAGGTTTTCTCAAATCCCTCTTTAGGAATGAAGGAGCATAGTTTTAACCAAAAAATGTCTATCTTCATGTTTCTAAGAATTAACAAAAGTTTTACATCATTTGAAACAATTTGTTGTTGAAGAAAACAACTTGATTAACTTCAATTATGATTGATTATAAACTTTGTGATTGCATGGTGTTGATGACATTTTTTGTCATCAATAGAGTCTAGCCGACAAAGTGTTGACATGATTTTTCCTTTGATTCAAAATGACACAATTGCGCCTCATTTCTTGCCTATCATTTGCATGTAAGTGCACAACCCTATCCTAAGCCTCTAGCTAGCTTGAAGTTGACTCAAGGTTCCCACCGTTAAGGAGTCTTCGAGATGTTTAAATGATATGGTCAAGGGCTAATGGTGCATTAGCCCTACTACTAAAAGTAAGTTATAAATGTTTGCTTTCACTTGCTTATGGTACTTGGGATACAAGTGACAACTACAATAATGTCCATCCACTACTGAAAGTAATCTACCATTACAGTAAGCTAATTTACTTTCAGTAATGAATAAACATTAGTTGTAATCTACCATTACAAATGATAGGATACAAAGCTACTCCATATAAAAGCATATTCCCAAAAAAGTACTCAACATGATCAAGGTTGTTTTTCATAACATATTGATTTGGCTTGACAAGATGATATTTGATCTTTCAACAAAAGTTTCACTAGTCTTGTACTTACTCATCATACTCATTATGTCCTCTTTTCCCTTGCCTTTAAGTCCATTTTTTTAAGTACTTCCTCGTCATGTCCTCTTTTGCCTTATTTGTATGCCCATATTTAAAAAAATAATAAAGAATATGTGAGGAAATCCATTAAAGTGTTAAACCGCACTATGTGCATGCTCATATTTTTTAAAAAGTATAAGGAATATGTGTGGAAATCCGTTAAAATGTTAAACCGCATTATGTCCTATTTTGCTTGGTCTTTATGTCTATATTTAAAAATATATATATAACGAATAAACGTCATTATGTCCTCTTTCGCCTGTCTTTATATCCGTATTTAAAAATATATATATCTAAAATAAATAGCATTATGTACTCTTTTGCCATGTCTTTATACCCATATTTTAAAAAACATATGTTGAAATCCATATTTAAAAAAAATATATGTGAATCCATTAAAATGTTTTGGTAGTAAGTTTATTGGGATACCCTTCTATAAATCGGGATAAGTGAGTGGAAAGGCGTAGCCATATTGAAAGCAAGGAAGGAAGATACGGGATACCCGTATTGGTAAGTAGGTAGTATAAATTTTAATTGCCCTATTTGTAGTAGCTCTTTATCTTCCTCCTGCTTAAAGCAATAGAGAGCTCCTAACCTATAGCCTCTCACTTTAGCTTTTCAATTAGATATTTTTTGTGGTCACGATATGAAAGAAATAATGACTAAATCCTTATCCGTGGATATTAGCCTAATTTGAAATCCTTGAAGTCGACTAGAATTGAAGAAAATCCCCTGTTTTGTCGGAACTGAATTACACCTTGTTACTTTCTAAGGAAACCATGGGCCAAGAAACAATCCCAAAGGAAGTTAAGCCAACGCTTGAATTTGTTAAAATGCCCAATTATATAAGTCGAGGTGAAGTGGCACTAACGATAGAACAACCCAAATATAAAAACACAAGTCGACATTTATTCGAAAAATGTGAGATATTTCTCCACGAATTTAACCAAAAAAATATAAAAGAATTAAAACAAGTGTCAGAGGGAGCTGTTCACGCCAATGAAGGTTAACATTTCAACGTATTGACTCAACGTGCCCATATTCACAGATGTATCGACAATTGTTGGGTGGAGAGGTGTATTTTACATTTTAGTAGGGGAGGTGTAATTATTTTTGTGTTTATATTCCGCTTATAATTGACTCAAATAACCAGCATAGATCCAAATCCTAGGCTCTATCATGCGCCGAGAGGGATCAAATCTCTTGAGGTGCTAACCTCTTCTTAAGAATTGCACTTAATTTTATTCATGGACTTATTGAAAATATGTTAGTGTTATTCATGTCATTGTTAATTTTAGATTTTCCATAGTTATGTAACTACTATTTTAACTCTATCTATTTTAACTTTTTTGAATTTAAAAGAAACATATTCATAATTTTAAAAAAAACAAAATCTACTCTACTCAAAGTAAATACTGCTTTTATATATATGAGTTATAGTAATATATTTACTACTTATATATATATATGAGCTTTAGTAAATTAAATTATTAAAATGTGGAATATGAATCACAA
>LPNX010509846.1:4488-9488 GCA_001517045.1 Pseudotsuga menziesii
CAGGTCCCTTTCTCTCCAAACATAGATCTAAACTTCGTAGTAGTAAGAACTTCATTATTGTCACCTATCATATCTAAACGCATTACACAAATATGAAATGTCCAAAATCGTTATATTTTCTTAATTACAACTGCCAAACATTTGTATGTATGAAACTTTACACATGCATCTCAAAGAAATCCATGATCTCATCTTAAGATATGGTTTATGATCCTCCCATGTTCCATTCATAATTTTCTAAATGCCAATTCTCATTTCATTATAATAAGACATTGGCTTGTACCCATAAATTTGTCACAATTTTCATATCATCCAAAAAGTCATCCCCCTAACAGCACACAAACTTTTTCATGTTCTATAAGGGAATAATTGCATCCCTCTTACCGCTTGAGAGAGCCTAGGATTCTAGGATTTTGAATCTAGGATCGTGTATTACCAATAACCACATATACATTAGATTAACTATGCTCCCTAAATGTGGATACTTTATAAAAAAGGTGCTCAACGCATTAACATAATATGGTATTGTTCCATCCATAATAACTACTAACACGACCACCACATGATCCTTATCTATGGAAATAATCAATGCGAGTACATTGTTTTAGTTAATATGTTCCTAAATATAAGAAAATGAAGGTGGGACATAAAAAGCAAGCCACAAATAAACGTGTCATCGCCCTTCTACTTAGATGGGTTTCCTTGTTGCATATGATGATACAAAATTGTGCTTGTAATTTATGTGAGCATAGATATTGACATTTTTAATATGCTCTAACAAGTTATTTAATATTCATATGTATTTCTGAAAGGAATCTGGATGGTACTGATTCTAGCATACCAAGGCTTGCATTTTTCAAAAGATCTTTGCCTGAGCCTTAGCTCTATGTGGGTAACTTTAAAAATCTTGAACAGTTGAGTTTGTGTCATGTCAAGATAATGTTTAACATGAGGTTCATTGTTTCTAGAACCCCTACAACATTTTAACACATCCTTTGTGTTAGAAGAAGGCCTAGTGTTATCATTCCAAAATGTTTGCAGTAGGCCCTTCACTGCTTCGACTAACTTCATGTCTTTGTGGGGAAACCTACCGCTAAATGCCCATAATGTTTCCATTTGTCCCTCTAGATCAAGGTTGTCTCTTCTTACTGAATATTTTTAAGTGTATTTGGATGTAAAGGCATAATTTGTGATGTGCATTTAAGTAAATGACGTTGTCTTCTGGATCTACATACAATTGATTTAGCCAATACACGATGAGCCACATTACAGTCTTGTGAAAAAAAAAATTTTACCAATAGATGTGGATGCGGCAACAAGATATTTAACAATGTGATTACTTGATTCAATATTCTTCATTGTTCTCATGCCTAAATTTCTTCTAACAGTTTCCATATTTCTAGATTTAAGCAAAGATAAAAAAACAATTGGCATTTATCGGCTTCGGATTTGTTCTCAAAATATTGTTTCATTATTTGGAACAATGACGAAGGATAGTGCATTTAGCCACCTTACCTTCCATGGAAGTCAATCCGCTCTCGTCCACTTGTATTCGTTTAGGATTTCTCTTTCATTTTGATGCAAAATTTGTTGCCGTTTGAAATGCTGGAGTGACGTTTACATCCACTACATGCTGACAACTTCGATTAGGAGATTGAACCACCGACCATGGTCGTTGCTGAGTCACATTTGCATTGAGAGTAACATAATTATTGAACTCTTCACAATATTGTCCATTTACTAATGGATCAATAATATCAACTTCCGTATAACCAGCTTCCTTTAATGTTGCATTATATTCCTCAGCCTCTACGTCAGGTATCTGTTGAGGGGGAATGGGAACTATTTGCTCATGTAATGAATGTCGACGATTTATTGAGTCTTCCCTCTTTTTTTCTTTTTTATTTTCTGCTTCTTTCGGTGTAAGCACCTTCCTTGTTGACTTTCTACCTCTATTACGTACATTCCCCATTGAAATCCACCCAAACCTGTACAAAACTATGGAATTATGTATGTAATGATTAAAAATTGCACGTTGAACAGTTCTCTGTGTGTGGGTTGAGACAAATTATGCCTTTTGATACAGTAAACCTGGACCAGAGCACGCAACCCAACATTTTGTATACAACACATATTGCATATGTGATATAACACACCTCTGATATATCACATATGCGATATTGATACAATGCTTTTTAATGAATGAGAATGCTTTTTACATGTTCTCCAAAACGCATATGTGATATATCGCATATGTGATTTAGTGCATATGGGATATATCACATATGCGATTTAGTGCTCATTGAATATATGCAATTTACATTTATCTATGCTTATGAAGATGATGATGAACAATGATGGTGATGGTGAAGAGGATGATGACTATGATGATGATGAGGAGGATGAGGGTGATGATGATGATGATGATGATGATGCTGACCATGATGATAATGATGAGGATGAGGGTGATGATGATGATGATGATGAGATGAGGATGAGGATGAGGATGGTGATGATGATGGGGATGAGGGTGACAATGAAGAGTATGATGAACAATGATGGTGATGATGAGGAGCAAAATGACTATGATGATGATGATGATGATAACCATGATGACGATGATGAGGATGAGGGTGATGACGTTGATGATGAGGATGAGAGTGATTATTGCGCCGAGAGGCGCTCTACAGCCCAGTATGGGGTAGATCTTGTAACGTTATGTAACGTTGAAGCGTTACATAACATTGTAACGTTACGTAACGCTACATAGATGTAGGCTATAAATTAAACTATAGCCGACATAAATTTAACATAAGTTTGATTTGAACTATAAATTTACGGATCACTATAAATTTAATCTTTACTACCATTTCTCACAACCACAGAATTATCATCAATTCTTCTGCTGCAAGATCAGTCCGATAACTAGCAACTGATTCCTTTTAAAACTACTACCGTTTAGTGATCAGAATCTTCTATCAAGCAACAGGGCAATAACATTATCAAACATGCACAGAACAACATTTCTGCCGAAAATGGAGAAGGGTTTGGACTGTTATCTGTGCTTATTTTAAGACCATACAAAAAGTATAGCAGCAAGATATAGAGAGCGATCAAATGAGATCTATTCCACCTCCAGGATCTATTCCACCTCCAGCATGGGCGTCATCTGTTCAATGAGCTCTAATACACATATTTGTCATCGTATCAAATTTCTAACATAATTGTCTATCTCTCTGGCTAATCACAACTCTGGAATGATGGCATCAGAATGCTAGCCAATGAGCATATCCTTCTAGATTTGAAGTTGATCGTCAAAGATAATTTGAGGTGTCGATCAGATCCTTTGCATCAACCAAATAAGATTGCTTGCAGTAAGAAATATCTACTTTGACGCCATTCTTCATGTCTGAATTAGTATTGATCATGCTTATTTTCAAAAGTAATGTACAGCTGGGAGAATTGAATGACTTTGAATTGGGTGCAGGTATCAAAACAGATCCCCGAGATAAGGGCTTATCAAGACTCAGATGTGATTTTTCTCTGGGAAATATTCTACGTCCCACCGCTGCTTCATGCTTTTGATTCTTGATACTATCCTCCCGAATGATGATACACTTATGAGAATGATGGTAATTGGTCCGTTTGGTATTGGAGGCCTTTGACAAAAGATATTTTACAAATTCCTTCGAAGCTTTGAACTTGTGGGTAAGGACTGTCTGTTGTTGTGATTGGATAGATTCCACGCTTTCATTCTCCGGTTGACAGTCATTATTGTAAGTTTCATTCTCCTTGCAGCCAACCTTACAATGATTAATATCAGAGGAATTGGTCTCACTCTCAGTACTCACATCTGCTTCCAATATTTTTTTCTGAATCATTCAGAGCATACCAATTTCTCCAATTTCTGTTGCATCTGAATACGAAGAGGGGTATAGATCTGATCATGAGGAAAAGACTTGTCCAGACATGGCAAGAGTGGCGACGCAGCTTAGCAATCGAGTGAACATTTTGCATCCAGTAAAGGGCGTGAAAGAGTTGTAGTCTAGTTAAGCTCATGAGGAAGGAAGCGGTGGTTATGGTGTTTCCCGTTTGTGTGAAGAAGAAAGAAAACCCCAATCACTTAATTGGTTTGGCTGCAGCTGCTAAAGAGGGCCGTGAAAGGTAAGTTATGCAGGAGGAAAATGCCAATCCCCAAGAAAATCCCAGTCGTTGAATTGGTTTCGTTGTAGGGGACGCTTTATTTCAAGGACCGGATTCACGAGGCAGTGGCAGATGAAATCCAACTGATGGAGCCTTGGTCGGAGGTGCACTGGAGGCCATCATGACCGATTGTTTTCTAAAAATTGACGTGGAGGTTTTAGCCATGTGGTGAAGAAAACGCTAAAAATGGTATGACGTGAAACATAAATCACACTATGAAGTAAAGGTAAAATTGAATATAATAATGATTTTACAAAGGAGTGACATAAGCTTTGGTACATAAGATTGGTTGATGGCGTGAAAGAGTTGTATAAAAAAGTTAAAAGATAATTTTTTGAAGGAAAAATGAAATACATCAGTCTTAGTCTTATTGGGGAAGAGGCTCTTTATAGCCAATATATTGAGTGTAATAGTTAAAAAGAGGTTTACACCTACAAAGATTTGATCCTTCTCGGTGCTTGATAGAGCCTAGAATTTGAATCTATGCTGGTTATGATGAACAATGAGGGTGATGATGACTATGATGATGATGATGATGATGAGGATGAGGGTGATGATGACCATGATGATGATGATGAGGATGAGGGTGATGAGGATGAGGACGAGAGTGATGATGATGAACAATGATGATGATGATGAGGAGGATGATGACTATGATGATGATGATGAGGATGAGGATGATGATGATGATGATGATGACGACCATGATGAAGATGATGAGGATGAGGGTGATGATGATGGCGATGATGATGATGAGGAGGAGGATGATGAGGAGGAGGAGGAGGAGGAGGAGGAGG
>LPNX010509846.1:11988-16593 GCA_001517045.1 Pseudotsuga menziesii
CAATAAAACTATATGGTGCACTAGACGAGACCAAGCACTACGATCTTATATTTAGAAATCAAGGATTTCATTAATTTTTGCCCCTAAAGTGTTGCACCCGCACATAAGGTTTTAATTTCAATCTTTTGCGACTTCAATAATTAATAATAAAACAAATAACTCATGAAAAATTCTGAATAAATAGTGTTGCACTAGGCCCATATGTCCTTTATATGTATACAAGATTTTATCTTAAATTGACATCATTTACCTCATATATTGCTGCACCTGCACAAACATATATGTTAAGACGTGCTGAAAATTTGAAAACCCACTTTCACGGAAACTAATTTTATAATCATTTACACACATTTTCTCTGCATAAATGCTATATATTATGAAAGGTGATTCAATTTCTTATCTTTTCTCTTTTTACTTCATCTTTAAATAAGTTAGGGAAGTACCCCTAATTGTCACATAAAGTTAGAGTTTTCCTTTTATTCCAGTATTATGTGGCATCTAAAGTGTCTTTAAAGGAGTCCATGATTGTGCATCAGCCCTATGATTTCTAATTCTTACATGTGCCATTCACACTTTTCTAAATGCCCATTCTCATTGCATTATAACAATACATTGGCTTATATCCTCCACGGGTGATATCCCAAATTTTGGACATGACACTTATAGGCATGTTCCTATTGATTATGATTATTATCTTGATGTTTTATTTTTATATTGGGTCGAAGACGTGAGTGCATATGAACATCACGATTTGTTTTATATATTGGGTGTAATCCAATTAGTGTTGATAGATATATATGCTTGTTTGTGTTGGGCGTGGACCCTGAAGCACATGATTGATGAGATGTTTTGTGCTGAGCAGGAAGCTCTGGAGCACTTGGGTGATTGATGATTTGTGTTGAGTGGGGAGATCTGCAACACTTGAGTGATTGATTATTTGTGCTGAGCGAGAAGCTCTGGAGCACATGAGTACTTACCTTTTTGTGGATCGAGAAGCTCTAGAACACATTAAAAGGTAATTGGGAGTGTTGGACATAATCCTCGAAGCCTTCCATGTTGATGTTGAGCATAATATCTGGAGCATCAGATCCTTGGCAATTGTATCCCTAGGTGTATCGTACAAGTACATCCTAGCATTAGTGTTGAGCGAGGAGCTCTCGAATCATACTTAATTGTAACTCCCTGTTAAAGCATTGAGTATGGGCTCTGGTAAGGACTAGGGGTTACTGAAAAGAATTTAATAACTCCTGTGTGAAAACGACTCGAGAAAAATATTGATCTCATAATACTTATTTATAAGTGATTAAATTAAATTTTGATTTTCTGTATTCTCATCAAGTAATGAAGAGCTACCACATTATACGATGGAATCCAACATGCAAGGATGTTTAGAGTTGCCTAGCCTAGTAGATCTAAACCATCTACCTACTTGACCTTAATGAATAAGTGTCATTAAGTCTAGGGATCATGGTATATGTTGCACAAAGACAAATGTTAACAAGTGATATATTATTATGTACTTTATACATGGTATTTATAAAGAGTCAAATATAATTAATGATGAAAGAAGAAAGAAAAGTTCCATCTAATTATTATTTATTATGAAAAGATAATAAATAGTCCAAAGCCTAAAAACTATAATTAGGAACTAGTAGAAAGTTCCACATGATCCTTGTCTATGGAAATAATCAAATCGAGTACAATGTTTTAGTTAATATGTTCCTAAATATAAGTAAATGAAGATGGTACATACCAAATCTAGTGACAACTAAACATGTCATCTCCCTTCTACCTAGATGATACAAAATTGTTTTGCTTGTAATTTCTGTGAGCAGATATAAGGAAATTTTTCATATGCTCTAATGAGCTATTTAATATTCATATGTGTTTCTCAAAAGAATTCATGATATTGATCTTAAGCTATGGTTTCTGAGTCTCCCATGCTTTCCATTCACAATTTTCTAAATTCCAATTCTGAGTGCATTATAACAAGACATTGGCTTATACCCATAGATTTGTCACAATTTTCGTATCAACCAAAAGGCATTCCCCCAACAACACAAAAACATTTGTATTCTGTAAGATAAGAATTGTAGTTTGTACTATATTAAATTACTACTCATGCTAAAAATATTAAATTGAATCCATAAACTTGTTATTATATGAAATTTTGCATGTTGCTCAAATATTAATATTGAATTGATGAACTTATGGTTGATGAAGAATTCACAATCACAATAGTATTCATTTAAGAGAAAAACGGATCATATAGTTTTCATTCAAATAAAATGCAATACCAATATCAACCAGGTCCCTTCCTCTCCAAACATTGATCTAAAGCTCTCAGCAATAATAACTTCAGTATTGCCGTCTATCATACCTAAACACATAACACAAATATGAAATGTCAAAAAATCCTTATATTTCTTAATTACAACTTCCAAACATTAGTATGTATGAGACTTTACACGTGCATCTTATAGTAGATATATTCGACATGCTTTGTTCATAATAAATAATAGTGGTGGAAGCTTTTACAAGTTAAACAATTGTCACCATAATAAACTCTATGTGAGTAAATCGACCTAATTAAATAACATATTACCAATAACCACACATATATAGATTAATTATGCTTCCTAGTTGTGGATACGTTATAAATAAGCTGATCAACACATTAACAACATATGGTACTGGTCTATCCTCAATATCTACCAAGAGGACCACCACATGATCCTTATCTTTTGAAATAATCAATGCGAGTACATTGGTTTAGTTAATATGTTCTTAAATGTAACCAAATGAAGGTTGGACATAAAAAATCTATCCATAGCTAAACCTGTCATATCCTTTCTTCTTAGATAGGTTTCCATATTGTGTATGATGATACAAATTTCTGTTGCTTGTTGTGAGCAGAGATATCGACATTTTTCATATGCTTTAATAAGCTATTTAATAATCACATGTATTTCTCTAAGGAACCCATGACGTTGATCTTAAGATATGGTTTCTGATTCTCCCATGTTCCATTCACATTTTCTAAATGCTAATTCTCATTGCATTATAACAAAACATTAGCTTATACCCATAAATTTGTCACAATTTGCATATCAACCAAATGTCATCCCCTAACAACACACAAAATTTTTCCTATTTGTTCTTGCACCAACGGTTGATAAGTGTGTTGTACAGAATTGCATTTTATATTTCGATATCATGGAAATGGTTAGTGTAAAATAAATTGCCTCACAAAGACTATGATAACTAGTTTATTATATGTATAGATAGCTACAAAGGAAAACTTTAGATACACCACACTTTTTTACACAAGTTAGAGTGGGTTATCCTGCATTTTTGTTAATTACAAATTTACTTACAACTTACCAGCTTTAGATGTTTTAGAAATGGAAGCTTTAAACTTAAAAAATTGTCCCCAAAGTTTTGTTTCTTGGTCACTCTAGTAACATCATGTAGTCAACGAAATTAGACATATGTGTAATTAAGTTTTCTTAAAATTAAATAATTTAATTCGAAATGAAAATGCTTGAATTAATTACTAGAAAAGTATATCAACTAGAAAGACACGATTGCTTGAAACATTAACTGATACTATTTCTTAGAAATGGCAATTATATCTATATAGTATAATTGGATTATATCTATATAGTATTATTTGATTGAATAAAGGTAGACTCGATAGTATCTTGTGGAAAGTGAAGTGCTACTCCAGTTCAATTTTATGTATTAATGAATAAATTCTCATGGATTTATTTAAGATTATAATAATTATCTGTTGTTTTTTATAGCTATTAATTGATGTTTTGCATGTTTATCAGTTTTGGAAA
This sequence comes from Pseudotsuga menziesii, assembly GCA_001517045.1. Classification (NCBI taxonomy): domain Eukaryota; kingdom Viridiplantae; phylum Streptophyta; class Pinopsida; order Pinales; family Pinaceae; genus Pseudotsuga; species Pseudotsuga menziesii. The sequence goes on from LPNX010509846.1 coordinate 15,834, forward strand.
GATTATTGGGCCATGAGAAGAGTTGTAAGATGCATGTAAGCCCACTATTACAAGATTTGTTGAAGTGCTGCATACATATTATTCGGTTGGTCACGTTGTATATCTTGATCTAGGGCGCAATGCTTATGCTTGGTGGTGGAAGCTAGCAAATTCATTTGGTTGTCAAATATTCTTAGGGAGGAATGACTGAGTTTCTTTCGTTTTCCCCCATGGTTCTAGACATGTTTTTACCCTATGCTTATATATCTAAATCAGAATTACATAATGGTTATGATTTTAGTTGCTTGGTTTATATTCCTAAATCAGAATTACATAATGCTTATGATAGTAGTTGCTCTGTTTATATATGATTCAGAATTACATACTATTTATGATGGTAGTTTCTCTGTTTATATATCTAAATCAGAATTACAAAATGTTTATGATGGTGGTTGCTATGTTTATATTTCTAAATCGGAGTTATGGAATTCATATCATGTTAGCTTCTTGGATTATACATCTAAAACAAAATTACAGAATGCTAGTGATTTTAGTTTCTTTGTGTATACATCTCAGTGAAAATTTATGAATGCTCATTGTCACTAGTTTATATATATCTTCATGTTACTGAAAAATTCGTATTGTGTCAGTTGTTATGTATATCTGACGCCAAAAGGGATGAAATGATTAATTTCTTTTCAACTTAAAATTGTTGTATGCATTGAAATACGAGTTATATAAGGTGCACCATTTTTTCTTACTTATCTTTGTTAGACCTAGG
>LPNX010509846.1:19670-78604 GCA_001517045.1 Pseudotsuga menziesii
CTAGTGTGTATGAATAAGGAAATAAATTTTGTTTTTACGTGGCATTTTTTTTGGGGTTCGTTACAAATGTTGCAAAGGATTGGAAGATATTTGGGATGCAAGGGTTTTCTTTAAAGTAAGGGTCCTTGTCCCTTTCATCTTGCACATGGATTCCCAACAAAATAAAGGCTACATGAAACAAGATACATGGTTGGAAATGGAAACTATTGTGGGAATCAAGAAGATATGTTGTCAATTATGTTGCATGTGCCCTTATTAAAAGAGATTGGAATGCAATTACAAAGTTTTTTCATAGGTATGCTTATGTCACAACTCGATTGGTGGGATTTCATTGTGATTCTTAGGTTCTACCACAATTCTTTATGGCGTCTCTCCTCTTCCTATGGTGGAGTGAAAGAAGTTTCAGAAGGTTTGATTTTTCTCAAAGAAAATGGTAACTAAAATTGACACAGATTTGGACTCTATAACTCATAATGTTGGTTTCCTTTGATTCCCTTGAAAAAATATATTAAAAATTTAATTGTGGGGGTTATCTTTGAAGCACTTTCAATAGTGGAATAAGTAGGTGGCGTGGAACTCTTTTTATATGATCATGGTTTAGAATGTACTCTTCTCACGGGACGACAGTTGCATTCTTCTCATAACTATAAGCATAAAGTTTTTTTATGTCCAAGTTTTGAGCTTGTTGCATATTTACAGCTTGAAGAGATGCAATTACTATACATTTAAAACAATAAATTTTGAGCAATGTGATATTGGCAATAAGTAAGATGCAAATTAGTGAGGACCTAATATCTCGTAATATTTTGAGAATAATAAATCTACAAACATGATAATTAACACAATATTTCATGTCTTCTTCTTATCTTTTGCTATCTTTCACCGAGGATAACTATAGGTAAATACTTTGTCAAGGAAGAGCATCTAGTATAAAAAGTTGTCATTATAAAAAGTTGTCCTTTAAGTCAATTAAAACTCGTATACTAACTATTATTAATTAACAAGCAGTGCCAAGAATTTGACACTCCCGTTATATTGGTCCGCTATTAAGAAACACCACACTTGATCTTCAATTGATTCAAGCAAGTTGCAATCCACAGAATTAAGCATCTTGACTTGAAGCAGTTTTCACATCTCTTCTCGTTTAGCTATAAGTAGTGGTCGCTTTTGATTCTAATATTTATCTTCTTTAATTTGGTTGATTCTCTCTGCATCAACGCTTTCTTGGGAGAGAGGAGTGCAGGACAAAAAGTATTTTAGATGAGGGAAACATTTGCGTAAATTAAACTTTAGATGGTAAAGATGCAAGGAATCTACATTTAAAAAAAAACCAGTACTTTATAGCAATAAGAAGGATGCATATCAGTGATTACTCATGCTCTCATAATTAACACAATATTTAATGTCTAGTATAAAAATTTGTCATTAAAAAACATAGAAAAAATTTGCCTAGAGTTAATTTTAAACTTCACCTATGTTTTAACTCTTAACGTAGTAAACCCTAAAGTCCCTACCTATTCTCCCTCTTGACTTGTCACCACTCAGCAAGAAAACCCTAAGCAATGACATGATTTAGTTAACTCAACACTCCTCATGAGTTAGAATTTAGTTGAAGCTTCGCCACTCACAATCATAAAGTTATAGTCATGATTCAAAATTCACGACGATGGACTTCAAATCTAGTGCCATATTGTCAGTCCTTAATTTAGTAGTTCCATTGAAGTGATATGGATTATGTTGAAGCAGCTACATCCCACCAACTCTGCTCTAGGTTATAATTCTAATTGAAAATAAGTGGATGGGAAAGAGGAATAGTTTCTAATTGAATGGTTTTTTTTATTTTTTATTCTTTAATATAATGTTCTCTATCCATTTTCTCTTTTAGAGCTTTATTTTATGCCATTAACAATTTAATTAATCAATGTCAACGTGAGGAAATAATAGAATCATGGTAACTCCTTTTTTAAAGAATTTTATAAAAATGGAGGACTTGTTTTCTTTTCAAAACATAGGATATTGGTAATTTTTTGCAGGGGAGAGCCCCAAGGGGAAATTTAGAACTTTCCAAACTTAGGAGCAAGGAGAACCATCATGAATGGATGCATATGGATAATCAATAGAGGTAATTATGAATTTGATAATTTTTACCTAATAAGATGCAAAATACATGAACTTGCCAAAAATTTAACATTGTCGAGAGGGTCAATCGATGATGGTTTTGTTCAAACAAAATATGAAAATGACTAGTATGTTAAGCCAAACACAATGATACTAACTTCATGACATGGAAAGACAAAAAATATCTAAGACTCGACTCAACCAAACAATGATGATGCACATGATTCAACTTGGATAATTTATCTAAGGGATAATACGAAAGAAAAAATGGTGAAATAAGATATAGGAATAATAAGCACATCAAACCAGATGTGAGAGTATAGATTAAATGATCTTGGAAAAAAATAGTAGGTTCTCATAGGGTGTCATGTTTTGACACTAACTCATGTCTTTGAATCCACATACAATGTTACATTAATTTACTAAATTTTAACACTACATATGGATTCACGAGGTGGTCTTTAAATATGAATTCATTTGTAATTTAAAATTTAGTAAATTGTACAAATTCATTATCAAAACTGTAATTTTCCATTGTCAAAGTGACACAACTAAAAATTACCAAATAAATGACCAATTGTTATGTGGTACTTGTGATATCTCATCTTGGGATGGTTTTTATTGATGCTTGTACCATGTATGTATTGAAAATTAATTATGATACCTTGGGAAGGATGTAAAGCTTATAAGCAAATTGCTTCTACTCCAAGAACTAAAGACTATGTATAAGGTCGTTAATGTAAGCGGTGTAAATATGCTTCATGCATTAATGTTGATCTATGACACATGATGGGGGCTATAATTTACTAAATTCTAACACTGTAGATGTATTTAGAGACCCCTTCTCCAAACCCATATACAGTGTTAGAATTTAGTAAATTGTTTAAGTTCATTGTCAAAATTGTAATTTTCCATTGCCACAATGACACAACTAAAAATCACCAACTAAATTACCTATTGTTATGTGGACATTTTTAGTTTAGTTCTTATTCCATGACTAAATTGATCATTTGTCTTGGTATTTTTTAGTTTAGTTCTTATCTCGTGACCAAATTGGTCATTTATCTTGGTCATCTTTAGTTATCTCACTTAAAATTTCTTGATTTTATCATGTATCCCTTGAGAAACTTGTGGCGACCAATTTTTTGATTGCCTAGTCACTTATCTCTCATTTTGTACTAGTGAGAATTTTTAGAATGACATGCATGATGTTCAACTTGAATTTGCACATTAACTGTCTATTTTTCCATAAGCACCTTTTGTTGTTCCTTCCTCATTTGTTCAAAAGAATCCTAGAAAATATTTGAAAATAATTAGCAAACTGCAAAATTGTTAAACTTTCACCAACATCTCAAACAAGTTTACAGAGACAAACACAAGATTATGAGCATGGAAATAATCTAATGATAAATATGCAATTCCCTTGCAAATATTTAAATAATTAGAACATTTACATTGAGAATGGAATCTACACCAAATGTATTCTAGGTATATCATAAATCAGAAAAAAAAAAAATGTAGTATATGTCTTCTTCTTCTCTCCTATTCTATTATTTCTTGTTTGGATATCTCATCAGTACCAAAAGTTTCATCATTATAGAAGTCTATTATATATGATTGTGAATGAGAACTAACCTAGAAAAACAATGTTATTAATAAGCTCTCCTTCTTTAAGAATTATACATGGTGCATCTAAAATTGACTAAGGGTACAAACCTTAGATGAATGAATAGGATGATATGTATCATTTTCATAATTTGTTCAACCATAATTATGTTGATCATGTCCTAGATTATTTGGGATGATAGATCCTCTTAATGACCTTAATGATCTTGGACCAGCCCCACTTCCTAAAAGATTTACGTGTTCATATGACATTCCATGTTGGGCGACATGGTCACCACTATGAAATCGTCTTCCAAGTATGCGTACCAAATTCACAACTTAAGAATCTAAAATGACTCTTCCATTATTCAATATTTTTAATGTAGAGGTGGAATATTCAACTCTAATTGTCACAAACATTTTTCCAATGTCCGGTTGCATTCTTCATATTTTTTCTATGAGCGTTGCAATGTATAAAACACATAAGGTCTACCATACAATCATTAAGTAAAATAGAAGAAAATGAAATAATAACTTAAGGGAGATACCCTTTAATTGTTGCAACAAAACCAGTGGCACCTGCATAAATTCTACAATTCCAAGACCCTTAAGTGGACTTCCCATAGCATAGATGCTTGTTGTAGCAATGCTCTCCATTATTTTCAGACTGCTACTTTATATCTTCAGTAATCCACTTGATCTTCTCTCAACTAAGAATAAACTTCCTTTACAAGTACATGAAGTTCTTGATTTATGTTGGGCCTAGGGAAAGGAAAGAAGAATTCACTTAGACTTCTGCCTAAGTATGGAGAAGAGCTAGAAAAGAAAAGAAAGGAGTTGTGACAGAGGCCTTGATATGAAGGAAGGAAGAAGGAAGATGCACGACATAAGGAAGGAATGCGACAAGGAAAGGTGCGATGGAATAACAGTACATGAAGGCATGAAAGTGGTATAATGATTGGAAAATGGTAGTAGGGCATAATGGTTAAAAAGTGACAAGACATAAATATCATGGGTATGAGATTGGCTAGAGTTGACGGAAGCCACACATATGAAGGTATCTTTGTAAGTTGGTTCATTAGTGCATACTATCAAGTGTCACTAGATTAGGAAAGCCAACATGTTGGCTAAGTATAGGAAGTCACTAGAGAAAGTGCATTAGAGGAAATTTCAACTCAAAATGGGCCTCCTAAAATTAAATAATAAAATAATAGTTAAAATAATAAAATAATATTTATTAATTTTAGAGGAAGAAAAGAAAAAAACTACTTTTTTGTTTGTATTTTTGAAATATCTCCCCATGTCTTTACTCAAATTTTGATTAAGAGAGCTCGTTGGATGCAGAATTAAATTCCGCATCCAACGAGTACCCACTTGGCATACTTTTGACGGACCCAGCTACCCCAAAAACAAGAAATACTTGAAAAAATGGAATGCTGATGTCATCATTCCATTTTTTTCAGGTATTTCTTGTTTTTGGGGTAGCGGGGTCCGTCAAAAGTATGCCGAGTGGGTACTCGTTGGATGCAAAATTTAATTCTGCATCCAAAGAGCTCTCCTTATCGAAATTTGAGTAAAAACACGGAGATATATGTCAAAAATACAAACAAAAAAGTAGTTTTTTTTATGATACCTATCCCCAAATTTATATTAAAAAAGTGTTTAAGACCTATACGGTATTTCAAATTTAAAGCAATTTCATTGGCTAACACATGATGACATGGAATTTGAATAAAAGTTAAAAGGCCCATTTTGAGTTGAAATTTCCTCTAATGATAGGTAAAGGGTCTATAAAAGAGTCTATATGGGCCACCGGGAAGAAGAATCAGAAGGGGGCACACATGTTTAGATTAAATTTATTAATTATTACCTTTAATATATGTCATTAAGAAGACCCCTTATTATATAAGGGCAGCTCTCTAATAAAATTATTGTTTTTCTTTTGTCGAAAGGGCTGTGTCTATTTCTTAGGTGTTTACTCTTTTTTTGTTGTTTATTTTATTTTTTAGGGTTTTTTTTAGCTTGGAGCCACCAAAGTGCCTCAACCATGGCAGCATATGGACTTCCAAGCTCTATATGACTACCCCCACATAGAGATAAACTTCCCGTAAGCTATTCCTCTCATAGAGGCTTCTTCCAATTTGCCAGAAAACGCAGAGCCTGGAGAATGCCCATTTAATTCTACCTACTAACTTAAAAAATGCTCAGGATGGATGGAGCTTCTCGTAATCAGGCTGCATTAATCTTCCATCCTTGCAAATGCTTAGTTGCACGTTTGCAATATCCTATTCTACTATTCCCTTCTCCGTTCATGCTAAACCTGCTATCAAAGCTAGCTTTGAGCATCTCCTTTCCAGTTGTGTCCTTCTCCTCCATGCTACACATTCTCCCAAGATCATCCCATCTTCAATACCAATGCCTTAGTCTGGTGTGAGGTAGATCAAATGGTATCAGAGCCTCAGGATCTTGAGTATGGGCCCCAACAAAAAAAATTGGGGTTTTTTATCATGAAATATTTCTGATGTCATCGACCACCGGGTTTATATGGTAATGCAAGTGGGCACATAGATATCATAGCCCCAATGGCGCATAGATCTCCACTACAATAGAGAGGAGGTTCACAAATCTAAACCAATACAAATCTCTCTCTCTAGATTGTAGCTTCTTTGCTCCATTTAAGTTATTTGCACCCAAGTTGGCTTGGATCTTTAGTTGGCCTCACCATGCCTCATCAAAGAGATCCTTTGGCAGTAGAATTGGATTCCAACACTTCGAATCCAGTCCAATATCTTGCTTCTTTCCTTAATGAGTTGCTGAGGATGTAACAACAAAACAATCCAGACCCATTCCAGTTAGACACTAGAATACAACTCCCTAAGTTTGTTGGGAAAACCAATGAAGAAGCTGTTGATTCATGGATTTGTAGCCTCTCCACCTACTTTAACACATGCATAAGCCTCACCGAGGAGACAAAGCTTCAAATTGCCTCCTTACAACTGGAAGGTATTACACAAACGTGGTGGGATACTGAGCAAAGAAAAGGCCACATTAGTGGTGGAACTTGGAACTACTCCAGGAACTTCTTCCTCCACAACCATCAAAACTTGGGCTCAACTTTTAGAAAAATGAGGAGTTGCTTTTACCCACCATGGTATGTACAATCTCTATGGATGAGATGGCATCAAATTAGACAACTCCCTTCACAAATAATTCAAGGCTACATTGAATTCTACTACAAATGACGCCTATAACTCCATATTCCAGATCCTGAGGAGGTACTCATTCTTAAGTTTATTGCTGATTTATTGCTTCACATCCATAGAGACGTAGAGTTATTCAAAAATCCAACATTAGACAAATTTTTTCAGGGAGTGTTGGCTATCGAAAGGAATCTTGCTCCTAGGGGTCATACTACTCAATCCTGCCCCAACCCTCATGCATCTCCCTCTCAAACAACCAGCTTCAACCCTTCAGCTCATTTCCCACCTCCTCGGGCTCAAAATCCCATTAACCATACAAATACAACAACACCCTGGTGTTCATTCCATAAGACCACCTCACACAACTCCTTAGATTGTCGAACCCTCCAAAATCTAAAGACCAACAAAACCTTGCTTACCAAGCTCATTACTCCTCCACCAATGGAGAACACTGCAGAAGTCCCTCTAGCTAATCCCACCGAAGCAGATCCCTCTTTGATCCTCGTGACCCAGGAAGATTTGAACTCCTTAAGCCAACCACTTTTTACTCATAATTTCCAAATAAAAAATTATTTAGCCTTACTCATTGTGGACAATGGCAGCCAAAAGAATTTGGTATCTCAAGCCCTAGTTAACTTCCTTAACCTAGATACTACACCTCACCCACACCCATATCAGCTCGGATGGGTTTATAAGGATGGTCCTCATCTCCTAGTATCTAAGCGATACCTTGTCACCTTTTCCATAGGCCCATTCAAAGACACTATTCTCTGTGATGTTTCCCCGTTGGATTATTCAGATTTACTATTAGGAATACCATATCAATCACAAATAAATGATATCTATAGGGACAAATATCACCAATACAAAATTTCAAAATATGGCCACACATATATCTTAACAACTGCAACACCCAAAACCCCTACTACTACAAAGAACACCCCACATGTCCAGCTGAATTAGTGTATCTTTCTATGCTTGGTGCGCCCAGTACGACCAAAAAATACCACTCATCTTGTTCCTGAAGCCATGAATCCCCTACTCCAAGAGTTTTTTGATGTGTTTCAACCTCTGATGGGCCTCCCCCCCTCTAGGCACATAGACCATTCAATCCAACTCATCCCCGGGTCTGCCTTACCTAACACCCCGACTTACCGGTTGGCCCCCACAAAAACAGAGGAAATGGAAAAACAATTGATAGAACTCATTAGCTTTAGTCACATCCAACCCTCTTCTTCTTCTTGTGCTTCTTCCACATTTGTTATTCCCAAACAAGATACCCCAGATATGTGCCTTGTCACTGATTATCGAGCCCTCAACAAAGAAACTATAAAAATCCGTTACCCTCTACCCTAGATTGACGAACTATTGGACACCATTCAAGGAGAAAAATGGTTCGCCAAGATAGATCTGATAGTTGGTTAACATTAGGCTCAAATGAACCTAGATGATGTATGGAAGACAACATTTAATACCAAATTTGGTCTTTATGAATGGAAATTCATGCCCTTCAGCCTTAGCAATGCTCTAACAACATTTATGAGGCTCGTCATTGACATATTCAGACCACATTTGGGCCACATTGTGTTCATTTACTTAGATGACATTCTCATCTTCATCCATACATGGGATGCACACATGAAGCATGTTCGACAAGTTCTTCAAATCCTTTGAGAAAACAAGTTGCAGGTCAAAGAAAAGAATTCATTATTCGGTCAGAATTCAGTTCCCTATCTAGGATTTGTTTTCAATTCAGAAGGTATTCAACTGGATCCAACCCATATCCAAGCATTGAAGCAATGGCCACTCCCTTATTCGGCCGATGAGGTTAAAATCTTTCTGGGTTGTATAAATTTCTATCATAATTTCATTCTACACTTTTCTCATATTGCTCATTCTTTACATCAAATTTCTAATATAATTCTTTAACATTTATCTAGGCTACTAAAGCCACTAGTCATTTTAGTCATCTCAAGGAAGCCCTTTGCTCATCTTTGGTTTTACATTTGCCCGACCTCTCTCAACCTTTTGAGATTAAGTATTATGCCTCATAACATGCTATTGGGGCCATGCTTAAACAGGGAGGCCACCCCATTTCTTATCATTCTGAAATTCTCACAGAGGCCAAGATAAACTATAACACATATGACAAAGAGTTTTACAGCCTTGTTCAAGCCCTCAAGCAATGGAGACATTATTTGCTATAAGGTAAAGAAACTATCTTGCATATAGAACACCACCCTTTGATTTTCATCAATTCTCAGTCAAAGATTTAGGAACAAAGGCACCTTAAATGGGCCTCCTACATTCAACAGTTCCACTTGGCCATGAGATAAAAGAAATGCACTTCAAATAAGATGGCTGATTTTCTCAGTTGACCACTTAGTACATCCCTCCCCATTCTAGAAGTGCATTGTTCCAACTATGATACATGGAACCAACATTATCCTATGGATCCAGACTTTCAAAAGATTTGGATAGAATTGCAAAAACCCACAAAGATCAATCAAACCCCCTTCTTGGACTACACTATCTAGGATGGTTGGATTTATAAATTCAACTTACTGTGTGTTCCACACTCCCAGGACCACCTCTTGCTCATTAGGGAGGCACATGCTTCAACTTATGGTGGCCACTTTGGCACCACAAAAACCATCCAAAATTTGTAACCCCTTTTCCATTGGAATTCCTTGCAGCCCCATGTTGAGAAATTTATCTGAGCTTGTGCATTATGATCCCAATCCAAGCCATCCAACCATAAGCATGGATTATATCAACCACTGCCTCTTCCTTCTTGGCCTTGGGAGTCAATATCGATGGAATTCATCAGTAGAATCCCAACCACCCAAAAGAAGCATGATGCAATCTGGGTAGTGGTATGTTGCTTCAACAAAATGGCATTTTTTATTCCATGCATAAAAACTACTACAGCAGCCCAAACATCAGAGTTATACTTCCGGCATGTCTGGCCACATTTTGGCCTACCAATCACTATGATATCAGACAAAGATTCATGCTTCCTAATCACATTTTGGAAGACAATATGGGGACTTCTGGGGTGCCAACTAAAATTTTCTACATCATTCCATCCTCAAATGGATTGCCAAATAGAAGTGGTTAACAGGGTCTTGGTCCATGCTCTCTGAACACACTTTGGGCGCAACAAAAAATGGGACAATTACTTGCATATCCTTTAGCATATCTACAACAAGGCCACACATTCTTCTATCGGGGTTTCCCCTTTTGAAGTCTGCTTGGGCTTCCAACCAACATCTCCAGTAGAGCTCCCACTCACTTTAGCCCCTCAAGGTACCATGCACCAATAGCAAGAACAACTGTCCACCCAAAGGTTTCTACAACAAATTTCACAATGCCACACAATAGTCCCAACAACACTCAAAGACACTCAAGATCATTGCAAGCAACGACATGACAAACAAAGGACCTTCCTAACCTTTCAACCTGGAGATAAAGTCTGGTTACACTTGGACAAGAAGCACTTCAAAGGCCATCATCACAAGCTTCTACCAATAAGATATGGCCCTTATAGCATCCTTGAAAAAATTGGAGAAAATGCTTACAGATTGGATCTTCCACCACAACTAGGAATCCACAATATCATTAATGTAAATCATCTGAAGTTGTTTGAGCCTCCTCTACTCAAAGAACTAGTCACCATTCATCCAGTCAACAACATTTCAGACTTTCAACTCCACGTGGCCAAAGACACTTTACTAGACACCCAAACCCATTCAACAAGGCACGGGGTATACACTTCTTATCTGGTGGCCTGCAAAGGAAATACTCTAGCTCAGGAAAAGCGGATCACAATCAAAGTCTTGCACAACATGTTTCCTCACCTTCTCATGGAAGCCCGGATTCTTACAGATCTAAACAGGGAGGAATTGGGCCACCGGGAAGAAGAAGCAAAAGGGGGCACACATATTTAGATTAAGTTTATTAATTATTACCTTTAATCTATGTCATTAAGAAGAATCCTTATTATATAAGGGGAGCTCTCTAATAAAATTGCTATTTTTCTTTTTCTAAAAGGGATGCGTCTATTTCTTATGCGTTTACTTTTTTTGTTGTTTATTTTATGTTTTAGGTTGTTTTTTTAGCTTCAAACCACCAGAGTGCCTCACCCATGGCATCCTCTATGCTTCCAAGCTCTCTATGTTTACCCTCACAGAGAGATAACCTTCTTGTAATCTATTCCTCTCATAGAGGCTTCTTCCAATTTTCCAGAAAACGCCGAGCTTGCACTTGTAGAAAATGAGAAATTAATGACTCAAAAAATGACTAAAATCAAGCTATAAACGACTATTTTTGAGTCGGTGACTAATAGTAGCAAATTTCCACTATCTTATAGCTAGTCGTATTTCACTAGTCATTAATAGCTTGATTTAGTAGTCATTGATTTAGTCATTGATAGACAATGATTTAGTCATTTATTTAGTCATTGTTTTAGTCATTGTTAGTTAATGATTTAGTCATTGATTTAGTCACTGAATTAGTCATTGATTTAATCGTTGATTTAGTCACTGGTTTAGTCACAGATTGGAACCATTAATGACCAAATATACGACTAAATAAACTACTAGAGGTTAACATATTAATGACTAAGCTAAATACGACTAGGATACGGGAAATGAGCTACTAATAGTCGTATATATGCGAATTTAGTCGTTTTTGTAGTCACAAATTTATGATAGGGCACGGAGGAATCGAACCACCAACCTCTTGCCTAATAGGCAGGCACTCTACCATTGAGCTAGCACCCTTTAAGAAGTTGTTATTGCTTGAAAAGCCAATATGATATTAATTCATTTGAAAGGAGAAGATTTTGATCATGAAGTTGTTTCAAAGGAGCAATTGTTGACAGGCTTCTCCTTGATGAATTCTTTAAACCTACAATTGAATGTAAAAATAAAATAACAGTGAGTACATTTTCCTTCAGTTAAAATAAAAATAAGAGTAAGTAGACATATTGCTTACTCAAATGTCGTCAAGGGATCATATGATACAACAATCATTCGCAATTGTGTTCTATCAGATGGGTTTGTTTCAAATCTAATTTGATGCGTCAAAATACATGGCATAAGCACAGTATTCCTTGGGCAAACTAAAGAAATGAAAAATGGAAATAATTGTACTGGGTAGTTAGTTGTGTACCAAGCAAAGTGTGGCTTTGGTAGCCTCAAAATAAAATGTGGTACTTGCAACTAAATTATTAGGATTGGGATCCTACAAGAGATTATTTTTTCATGTAGTCAATCTATCAATCAGAGATAAGATATTGTAAAAATACATACACAGGACTATACTCACAAGTCTTGGAGAAACAATTATTCAAAGGTTGTTGAAAAAATTTCCCATTTCAGAAAGTGATAAAGGCTTCACACCTCTTACCTGTATTTAAAAAAATCCTTCAAGTTAAAAATCACCTAGATAAACTAACTAAATCTAGTGCAGCCTCAAATCAGCAGCAGAAAATTTTGTAGGAGATACCTGGCCTCAAAATAATAGTAACCGAAAACATTTTGTAGCTATACCAAACACCTTACCAACCATTCTTACAAGCCAATATCAACTAATAGAGAGTCATGGATAAATGTTCACGGCACGTGATTCACACGTTTCAGTGGTCAATGTTCAACTCACCAACTCTATTCAAGTATATCATGGCATGTTGATAAATTGCAGGCAGGCCTTGTAGCATTTGATGCATAAATTTTCAAGTTAAAACAAAGACTGATAATGAAAAAGTTGAGGAGAAGATACACATAGACATGACCTACTTGGTTACCATAGCTTTAGAGGTTCAAGAACAGGGTGTCAGTGACAAGCTAGAGAAAATTTATGCAGACCTCAATGTATGAACCTATATCTCCACTTAGAGGTCCCACGTGGTGGTTTGAGTTGTTTTTCATGTCCATGGATGTCTAGCATCCTCCTTTGGCATCCAAACCTTGGGTATCTTCACCTGGCCATGCTAAAGGTCACATAGTGCTCAAAATATCCTTTGGAAAGACAAGGATACCCATGGAAAGTGTTGAATAAGTATCATCCCTTCTAAAAATTGTTCAATCAACAAACACATAGACATTTAAAGGAACAAATACCAATGGTGTCACTTGTCAAGGACAATTTCCATATACTATCCTAAAAGGTGAACAACCAGTCTAAAATACCGTATGTAACTTGATCCTTATATCATCTCAACACTTGCAAAGCACTATAGTAGCATGAATCAATGAATAAGAGGTATTGAGAATATAGAGTGTAGCTTCCTCAAATCTAAGATAAAAATAATATTTAGATTACTATTTAGACCACCAAATAGTCTTGTAGTTGATGACAAAAATGAGATATTACTTTAGACTGTTAACCTTGCCTTCAATGACCCAAAATGTATATAAGATAAGAGCACAAAGCCACACTTTCAAATCTATGTAAGGATGGATAACAATATAACCATATGGAATGAATGTATTGGGGCCATTCTCTTAAATATGCAAATAGAACAATGCTTCCCCAATATACAAAATACAAGATAACATTTCTAAACTAAGATAATGTTTCTAAACTATTGTATTAATGCCAAAAGATTCTTGGATCTGTTAGCTTTTTGTAAGAACCAAATATGTTAAAAGACTTTGGGAACCAAAATAGATAAAATAGACATCAATATATCTACATTTAATGGATGGTGTTAGATATTGGGTCAACCAATGCACAAAACAAAGTATTCAGACCACAAATTGATACCTTAATGGAGTACTTGAACCATTACTTACAGATCTGGGTTATTACAATAGTTTCCATGTGGCAACAATAAGAAAATATTTATCTAATATAACAACAGTTGGTTCCACTCACTCTTCTCTCTGCCTACCTGTATAGCGCATATCTCAAATAGATGAGATCAGGAGCACAGTCCAGGAAATTTTGACAGAATATTATCCCTTAGACTGAGCATGTAAAGCCAAAGGAAGTCCACACTTGCGGTGTAGCTCCTGAGGGCATGTTTCTCTAAGGATTTCAAAAAAAAATAATCAAGGGGAACGCTATAAACTTCCTCTATTGTATCCTTAGGACATTTGTAAATAAACTCATTCTTCTCAAAAAATTAGCTCTATAGAAAAGAAATGTATTTCTAAATAAGATATCACACACATTACTTACCTATTCTTTCATATTGACCATCTTCATATTTGACTTGCATTGGATTGGATACCTATAATGAATTTAAAAGGATAAAACATTCAGCTGTGATATTCCAAAATTCAAAACTATCAAACACAATGCCAGAGTGTGATATTTTCTAGCTAGTAAACTAGATGAACAGTAGAAACATGATGCCATATTTTTTTCTTCAAAGTTTAAAACAAGTACTTTTAGCATTGCATAAAGAGAAATTACTTGTGAAATTAAAGAAGATCACCTTTGGATCTAAAAAACTTGTATATCTTAATTTTTGTGGGAACCAAGATGAACTCAACATTGATCTAATGAATACTTTAGCATTGATTTGATTAACAAAGACCAAGTCAAATTCTGCTAAGGTGTAGTGAAACAACATGTGTTTGAAGAGGTCAACCAAATATTTGTAACTTGTGGCCAAACCAATCCTTTCCTTTCTTTCCAATCACTGAAGTGTTTGAGATCAAGGTGGATACTTATGGGCATGCCATGGGCATACTAATGATGCAAAAAAGGAGACATGTTGCATACCACTAAGATTATTGTACATTTTTTAGTTTTGAATTATTCCACACAGACCTTGAGATGTATCAATTAATATAAACCATGAAAACATGGACACATTATCCTCTCTAAAATTCCAATGCCATCCATAGTGATTACAATGTGTTTTGTTCAAAAAAACTGGTTGAAACCCTCAATTCTATTCATACCAAGATAAAACGTTTAAGGTCCTTCAATGATGGGGAAATGGTTTTCAAAGAGTGTCAAAAACTTCTGATTTGGGCAGGTATTAAAATTTGGGTCCTAATACAACACATATAATTCATTTCAACTTATTATACCAATGCCTGGGCATTTGTACACAAATTATGACCTGCTAGCAGCAGGTAGCTTTTTGATAAATTATATGTTCCTGCACAAAAATTATAACTCTCCACCTCCAACAGTATATATCACTCAAATATGCGTGTCACTTCATACTATAGACATTTTATCAAGAAAAGAATAAATTTAACACCCAAATCACTAATTACCAACAACTCTAAATCTCTTAGAAACTGCACTTAAAAGATCAAAACAAAAACCAAAAAATTGGATACATCTCAGGGAAAGATGCCCTCTCTTCCCCCTTTTGTCTCTCTTGGTAGCTAAAGGACTAAGCAACTACTCAGCAGTTTGAATGAATAAGAACAACTCAAGGGAGTGACCTAACCATTACCCACCTGATGTTTGTCGACAATGTGTTTGAAATAAAGACCCCAAAGATTCTTACCAATAGATTCTCTCACTGTCTCACTTTTACATTCCAATGTTGGAAGCTATATTGGGTGGCTTGAGAAGTTTGAATATAACGGGCCTGCATTTGACAGTGCTGATAACTAAACCCATAAGAACTGAAAATCACAATCATTTGCAAAAAAAGATGAAAAAATGCAACCGATAATAAAACAACATAATGTACAATAACATAGCTCAAAATTCCCAAGTACAAGGCTTCTTACAGGAACCTTAAGATTACTGGGAAGGGATTAATATTACAAATATCACCCATCTCAATCTAAGATCCTTGTGCCTATCTCTATTTCTGAACTGGGGAATTCAAACTCTTCCATTTGAAGTTAATTGTTAATTTATATAAGGTTAACCAGTTTCAACTGCTTTCAGTTATAAGGAACTGATCTTTATTTCAAACAAGAACCTTTGCCACTAAAATCTGTCACAGTAACAATATTTCCACTTCCTGTTGGTTAATGTTTCGTTTTGATGTACTCCAGTTGGTCATATAACAAAAAACGAACCAAAAAAAGGTTGCTCCTCAAACCCACAAAGACATAGTGATATGTTTTTGAACAATATGTGGTGGTCTAATATGTATTCAAGAAGTGTTAACAAAATTTGCTAAATTGTGTTTGTCGAACTTATTGTTGCCAATTTGTTGCCAATTTGGTGCTCATCATGTCACTCCTTGTGTACTTCTTTGACGCCAATTATAACTCTTCATAGAAATGCCACTGCATTATTCAATATAATCAACAACCTTCTTAATCTATCAAGAATCACTTTACTTTCTTCCAGTTGGTTATTTGGAGGCATACTTTAAATTGCAATATCTGAGGATCTAAAGTGACTTGGGGACTAACTGTTGTTGAAAATAATGAATGTATCCATTCAAAACTTACCTAAAAATGCTTGGGATGTCTAACTGTAACTATGTTGTATGTAGGGAAACTGTTCCTCCCACATCTTTAAATATCAATGACTGTACATTCTCGAGAGTTGGACCATTGTTTGATTCACCACTCCAATTCATCCATCCAACCGTAGGTGAGATGTAATTTTAATTTGGTTTCCATGAGTAACCATAAATAATCCACTAAACGTTATGTGGGATTCATGTCAATATAATTAATGCTGACATGTCAATATAATATGCTTCAACAATAGGTATGCAGTTTCTTGTCTTTTTATGGGTTTTTTACATACCACCTTGATTAATCTAACTATTTTAGCTAGTGTAATCATTCAATTTCAAGGTAGTTGACAAACCACCATGACCTACTTGTTGGCTTCAATATGTTGCACAATGTACACCTTGAACATACATTTCTATACCTTGCTCATTGTTTTAGTATTTTAGGTGCATTTTTACATAATTAGTTGTTTAAACCCCAATTGATCTGGTATCTTGAGTTTTGTGCTCGTCTCCTCAACTCTAACTGTCGATATTGACATATAAAGAGTGTATTTTGCTTGAACAAGTCCTCTCTAGATGATAAACTTTATTTTATTCTATTCAAATTCTAGATTTCTAGAATGATTCAATATGTCATTTAAGTCTTCGCCAGTTGATGTTCTTCCCAACTATGCTCTTCAATATTCTAGAGACATTACTAATATTTATGTTTTCATGCCATCTAGAAAAAACCACATAAGGATCATCGAATCAACATAAATAGGCTGAACAGAACAAAGTACTACATCAAGGAATATCCAATCAGTGGTACAGAACAAAGTTTATTACCTGCATAACACTCCAAAATACTACATCAAGGAATATCCAATCAGTGGTACAGAACAAAGTTCATTACCTGCATAAAATCTAGCAGTCAAATCCTGCAACGCAGCAATAGCATGTTCTTCCTCCCTGAACTATACATAAACATCGTAAACATCGCCAACCTGCAATAGAGGAGAAATATTAGACAACAAGGATAACAATCAAAGAGTTTACTTAAAAACCAAACTATTTTCATAAATAAATTTATAATCGATTATAATAGTCACCATATGATAAGACAAATTGCCACAAACATTCAAGCTCTCAATTTCTCCATACTTGCCGAGCTCTTCAAATAAATCTTCATAGAAATCCTGCAGTCAACCATTACCAGAATATCCGCAAGAACATAAATTAGAGCTCACAAACCTGAGGCATCTTTTGGAACAATATCGATAACCTATAAGCCTTAGCATATGCATAAAGGTGGGCTTGGCTTGATAAATGAAAATTCTCGATTAAATAAAAGTAAAAACGATATGAGTAGCTTTCAAGTTTCAGGTGATGCAAAGGAAGGAACCCCAAACAGTTTTCAGGCAGCTCTACCTACAAGAAAGTTTTCCAGTATAGAAGCTGTAAATAGAAAACAATGAATAATATTTTCCACTTTCTCCTGGCATATATTGTCAAGGGACTACACCGAAAATAGCACCACTACAGGGAAAAAGTGAGCATTGCTCATTCGAAAATAGTTGGCACCAGAAAACAACCTTAACCAACTTTCAAAGTAAAACATCAACTATTGATTATGCCCTTAGTACTGGATAGGTTATTAGCTGCGCTAGGCATATTTTGTATACTTATCACCCCTTTCTTGCTTTTGTGAAATTTATGCTACATCAACTTCCTATGCCTTTCTATGATTCTTTATTTTGTAAATTGCTATTAATACATATTATTATAATTGAATATTATAAGAATAATTTTTATTAAAAATAGAAAATTAAAAATAAAGTTACAGAATACAAATTAATAGATCTCTACCTCAAAATGTTCCTGTATCTTTCAAGGATCCAGCGCATGACCCTCAAGATCCATCCTTGGGGTAATCATATCTGGCCTCTGATTTTTTTAGATAAAAGAAGAAAGGGGTTGGTGCTAGGCTTTGTTTGCAGTCGTGAGCAGCGATCTCCATGCCTACAAAACCCAATTTTGAAGTAGAACGGGCAATTTACTCTATCGTTCTCAGTACCAATTATTGAAGCTAAATGTTCTGCCATAGCTTCAAACAGCTACAGAACAGTGAGACCTTCTGAAATCAACCACCAACTTGAGACTTTCACAGATTATCAGCACTTCTGAAACCTGAAGAAAACCATATTAACATCAGACAAGAAATACATTCTGTAGATGGGAAAAAAATAAAGAATATGGTACTGAAAACTCCAGTCAATATTTGAGTTCACAATTTTCTATAATAACTCCAGTCAATACCCTCCACATTAGATATCAAACATATCAGAAAGGTTTCTTTAATATGGACCATAAATTTCTAAATAGTAAATGCAATACCTTAAATAGATTGCCATCATACAAAGGCACGACTTTTATTCATTTAGTTTGACTTTAAGAAATCCTCTGTGAAACAAAATATTTCTCAAAAACTATGAATCTAATACTTCATTGCAAGACAAATCCCATCTTAAGTTAAACTATAAATTATAGCTATAATTGACAAATTTTAAGATGATGGTAATGTATGGGCACCAATCATAAACATTTATGGAGAACATTACCAAATAATTCAACATTGAAATTGTCCATTGGATGTAGTTTGGGTGGTTGGGAGTATTGATCGATAACCTCCCCACCCAAGTTCAATTCCTTGCAAGTGACATGTGGGGCTTTTAATTGAAACACCCTTGTTCAGACAATATTCGGCCTCCCCACAATCCTCACAGAGTAGCAGGGACGTGGGCCGCAAGAAAAAAAAAACTTCAGCATTGAAACATTGAACATAATCTTTTGATGAAAAGAAAACATTTTCAATCTTTATATGTGCTAGTAGGTTAATCTCAAGTGTTTACAATAATCAACACTTAAACGATAACACATGGGAGATTTAAATATTAAGCTAATCATTTTGCCTCAACTGTTTTGGCTCCCACAAGAGATGGCAACTTCATGATAAATTTGATGGTTCCCCTTACATTGTCGTGGATGCCAAGCATTCAATTTATCATCATTAATTTAGTCACAACAGTATAGCAATTTTTTCAAAAAAAAAGATCTCGTTGAATCTCAAGCAATAGAAGTTAATTGTCAAGGCATATTTTATTCTAAGATCTAAAATAAAAATAAAAGCACACCCATATAT
Organism: Pseudotsuga menziesii; assembly: GCA_001517045.1. NCBI lineage: Eukaryota > Viridiplantae > Streptophyta > Pinopsida > Pinales > Pinaceae > Pseudotsuga > Pseudotsuga menziesii. The sequence goes on from LPNX010509846.1 coordinate 39,178, forward strand.
ATAATAAGCTTTATGATGTATTAACATTTTTTGATCTTGACATTCAGTTTGATATATTGTTGCATCAAATTTGAGGTTAAAACTATTTGTATTTGTTTTTTGTTTGAATACTATGAAGTTATCACATAATTCACTTAAGTCTCCCTTTGTCAAACTTTATGGTAAATTCATCATTATGTTTTGCAATAGAAAACTTTCTTCCAATTTATAAACACAAACCAGGTGACTTAATATCATTGGGAGAAACAATTTGCAGGATATTTCTGGAGCTACAAGGGAGAACACGGTTCATTCAATTTTCTCAAATTTTCAAGGATGAGACTTTAAAAGCAAAACTGTGCACCCGATGATGAACCCTAGCAGACAACAAAGAATTTGTATGGGCCCCTATCACAAAATTTTGTGTTTCAAGTAGAAGGTGATCAACCCAAAATGTTGAGAGGAACATCTCTCCAAAAGAAAAAGAGTAGCACTCACGGTCTGGAAGGGAAACGCACAAGTCAAGCAAAGAAACCAAACTTCCTGTCATCCAATCTTTGTGAAGTCCACTCCATTCTAAGGCAATTTTGTGGCTGTTATGAGGCTGTTCTACTGATTTCATAGGGCACAGTTCTATATCTACTGCTTTGGGAGGTACGTCGAACCCCTCCATTACCAGTTACTTTTAGTTGCAAAGGGGGCGTGACCAGGAAGTGAAGAAGAGCACATGCATTGGATGTGAAAATCGGTTGGTATTTACTGCTATTTCTTAACTTGAGGAGGCCATACCATACAGGGACATCATTTATCTCTTTTATCAGTCATCCACATTGCTCCTTGGCTCAAAACATGACCATTTGAAGGGTTGTTTCACTATTTAAAAAGGGCATCAAGCTAGAGGAAATACACAGGTCAGGGAAAAAGAAATATCAGACCTCTTTATTTCAGTTTCAAATTGTATTTTCCAGCTGTACTCACCACTATTAGCTGCTAAACATCAGTCATTTCCATTTGTATCTATGCAAATATTTTCTATGTTTGTGTTCAATATTGCGGAGGGCTATTGTGTTATTAAAATATGAGAATCATAAGCAGCCTATCCAAAAGCTTGCTAAATTCTCCATTTTAAGGATATATGAATGGTGAATGAAAGAACTCAGTTGCATGTGTTTTAATCTTTCTTTCCATATTAATATGAAATCTGTTTGAACTCTGGAATGTACCATTAACATCCCAAATTTTGAAATTAAGCATACAACAAATCCGAACCGGTTTTAAGGCACCTACAGGAAGTCTACAGCCGTCAGTGACATTCCACACAAGTGTTTGACGAAATATCTAGTCCAGACCTATCCAAAGTTAAATACTCTGGCAGGGAGACCACTTTAATGTACACCATTGTGTGCCCTCGTGTACCAATGTATACCATTGTGTGCGGTATCAGTACCATTACCTGCATTTTGCTGTTGAAAAGAGTCAATCAGACTCAGTCACTCGTTCTTTAGTACACAGTAGATTGGGGTAAGACATAAAACTATGTTGTAAAATGTTTGTTGACAGGTAATATTTTTCCGAGGCATACAGAAGGCATACATACAGAAATCACTTTCCCTTGGAGATGAGACAATGTCCTTGCTTCCCTCAAATGTATGCTACCATCAAAGGTAATAGTTCGAGGTCCTAATAATCACAAACATTCAGATCTCGTAACTGCAAACATTCAGGCTACAATCAGTTCTAATTTGTGGAAAATAAATCGCGGGCAACATGGTTTGTTCTCGGTCGTAATAATCACAAACGTTCAGATCTTAATAAATCCAGTTTGTAGACCAGAAAACGCAGGAAAACAAGTTAACTTCCAGATCGTGATAATCACCTCCGCTCAAATTTAATTTTATAGATAAAGGGATCGTGAGCATTCAGTCTACAAACAGCTCTCATGGAACACAGGAATAACTAATTCAGGGCATAGGCAGTCATTGGATCCAAATACAAATGCAAGAATCATTTTAAATCATGGGCAACAGATCCAAATCAAATATTGGAAACATTCAAAGTTTATATCTACTCAAATCCATACGCAAGAAACATTCAATGGCGGGTATAAGTATACATTGGATCCAAATAAAAAAAACGCAGGAAATGGTGATCACGATTTACACTTGAGATTCCCTTTTGATTCAAACACAGGAAGCTGCATGAACTAGGCGAACACTCGGTATGTAGATACTGACGAGCTCATCGAAAGCCATACTTGCAGATATAAACCAAAATTTGTTGGAAATTGGAGGCGATCAAAATCATATTTAAACACAACTCGCTGGCAAGTAGAGATTTCAAAATCATATCTAAATACCATCGCTAACAGAAAGAGGAGTTCAAATCCATATATAAACACAAAATCGCTGGCAACTGGAGGCGTTCAGATTTAGATCTAAGACAATCGCTGAAAGGAGGAAAAAACAGTCCATACTTGAGATTCGTTTTTTACGATTCGAAGGCAGGAAATGGAGATCGCGTTTAATACTTTCCTTTTTATGATTCCAACACAAGCAATCACAGTGTACTAGGAATTGCAGTTCTGGAAATCATGGGGTTCCAAGATTCAACACGCAGGAAGCCATAACAACTAGAATCCATTGGTATGGCAGAAATCCATCAGTGAAACATCAGAGATCTATAAACAAAACCACTTACCCAAAAACACCCAGGCAGTTGAAGAGTTTTGCAATTCCCCGCTCGCTGATCGAACTCGGCCCTTTTTTCCACCATGTGCAGTTTTCTTCCCCCTTTTTCCAGGATGATCACATATCTCATAAAGAAAATATAATGATTATTTTAAACGACAAGTGGCTAAATGTCTTCCGATTTTTCCTCAAAAGATAACAACAATGCTCCCATAGTATCTTTTGCTTTATGAGGCCTTTTAGGAATATTTTTCCCCAAATCTCCTTTGGGGATATATATATGATAATGGTGTTTTTCATCTAATACATATATATGTATTTAGTAATGATATCCCTATTTTAATGTATATACATATTTTGATATTCATTTATTTTTTAAAAATACCTTTATTAAATCCAAAAACCTTGTAAAAGAGGATATCATGTTGGTCATGCTAATTGTGCATTTTAAGGATAACGACAGACTGAGTGTAAACAATTTAACTCTAGATCGCTTTGAAGTTCAAGATCTCCTTATGATAATTTGGGTAAGAAATACGCTAGGTTGTTTACCATAACATTTGGGTTTCTTTCCTTTTAAAAACAATTAAGCCAAGATTTTTCCACATTAATCAATAACGATAGATAGCCATAAAAGTAGGGAAAAATATCTTCTAAGGCTTTCTTCCTCTTATAAATAATAGGTTATCTAGTATTGGTTTATTGGGTATCACCCTAGTCGTCGTTAGTCGTGTCAATTTTCCAGTCTCTCAATGCTGTTAATCACCTCCATAATTTTTCATAAGGTTAGGACGGTAATCACCGCACCATTTTACATATAGTCCATGTTTTGGGGTCGAGATGGAAAAGGGGATGTTACATGTAGGGGTCTTGGAATTGCTTCTTATTGATAGATTGTCTCGGACTGAATCTTTACCATATATAAAGCTTATTGAAGTACGAGCAAATCGAAGTTCAGTACTAAAACATTAAGAGGAAGCAATTATATGAAAGAGTATAAATTCTAGAATCTGAATTCAAGTCATAATTTTAGGAAAATTTTATATGAAACAAAATGATCTCGCCTATTACACAAATTTCATTGGGTTTGCGTGAAATACCTAGCAAATGATGATGCAAATCCATGCAAGAAGGAATCAAGGTCACCTTTCCTCAACTTCTAACGATTGCTAATTGAAGCTCATAAGTGTCAACAAACACAGCTGTATATCCTATGTATCGCCTATAGAATGCAATTTTATCCAAAACTCAACACCTCTTATAACAGGGTGTTTGTTCACTGGTGAGGTTGATGGATTGTTAAGCTATGCACCAAGTTTCAATATCATTGTGGTCTGCACCCATGAATGGTACAACTTTTAAAGGGATACGGTAGGAGGCAATTCAAGTAATTTGGTTCTTTGGAGTATGTTTCCAAAACATTCACCTAAAAATAGACTTTGTGACTTTGATATTTGCAGAGTTAGTTCAAGATATTTCAAGCTAAAAATCCACAATTAAGTCTGTTCATAAGTTAGATGATTGGATGTATGTTGTTGCATTATGATAGATCAAACAATTTGTATGGTGTGGGAATTAGAAAGCACAGAAGCGTTTTGTCAAACACTTCAGAGATATATCGCCAAAACCATGAAAATTTCCCTTAAAAACTATAAAAAACAATGACATTCAACAATTACCTGATGCTAGCTACACTTATGTTATTTGGGTTTGTTTGCTTCATCTCGATTGCTCGTTTGGATGAATTGGGTATTTGAAACTTATATGTTTTTTTTACATTCTTGCAGTAGATTCATGGGTAACAAGATATAACCTGAGATTTTCGTTGCATTTGGTGTTGTTACAGGAGTCGAAAGCGAAACAATTGATAAGGATAAAATTTCAAGTATCTCGTGATGATGATCCCAGAGTAGGGTTCAAAATGTCGAGATCTTCAACTCCCCAACGCAGCTCCTTCTTACTTCAAGGATAAAGCTTCCAGTGGCTCCCATGCTGAAGCATCTCACAAAGAGGATGATGGTGACGATGATGACGAAATAGAATGGGAATAAGCACATGTGGATTATTATCCAATTAGGAGAATGGAAAAAGGGATAAATTGAAATTTAAAGACTGAATGAATGTGTGTAAATTGATAATTTGTAGGCTAAGACGAGAAGGAAGTCTAATGATGAAAAAATGCCCAAGACAATTAATTTCCTAACCCTAATATTCCCAAAAAGATTAGCCCTAATACAGAGAAGGAACATAAAATGAAAGAAACTCCACAATTGCTAAAAGCAATCGATCTTACAACCAAAATTTCACAATGGAAATACTTTATATAGGGTTTTGAAGGAAGAACGTGATTGATGGGTTTTAATGAAAAATATTTAATTAAAATCTCAAAATAAAAGAAGATAGAGAATGTGAAGCACCTTGGATAGGTCGGGGAGAGTCCCTGTGCTCAGGAGTGGTAAGCTCTAGAACAAGTTGCTCTGCAGTGAGCATTTTTTTCTCCCCTGCATTCGTTATAACTAGTAAATGCAATCAATTTTAACCATAAAAGGGTAATCGTCTTACCTTTATCTCCAATATTTAAATGGCAGTTGTGCTCTTTCAACTTTTCTTCATAGAGATCTTAATTATAATCCAACCCTAAAGTGACTGCAATATCTGTAGAGATTTTATTTCTCAAATTCTTTTCGATCTATTTTTTATTTTTATTTTATCAAAAAAGAAAATCATACATTTTTAATTAATTTATATTTCTATCAAAATAGATAAATATAAATTTAATTTTTTAATATTAATATATTATATAATGTTTAACTATAATATATTTATATATGAAAAGCAAGTTATATTAATCATTATATGTTAAAACCTATTGAATTAGATGAAAACTTATTATTATTATTATTATTATTTTAAATTTCAAAATTGCAAGAGATCATTAAAATGGGAGGGAGTATTTTTTTATTAAAATAAAAGATATTATCATTTACGTAACAAGGGGGAAACTTTTTAACTTTTTTAGAATAGGCGCACGACGATGACACTGATGGGTAGGTGTCAATGACGATTTATTAGAGGACACAAATTTTATAGATTTCACTATCAAGATCAAAAGACTTTAACTTGCCGAAATTTTAACTGATTGGCGAGAGGGTCAAATAGACTCAGAATTTGAAAAACAAAATATGAGCACAATCGATGAGATTAGCTAAACTGAGTTATACCAAAATGGAGTCATGAATATGCATAATGCAAAAACCTTTAAGCTACCAATTCAACTTGACCATGACATGACAACACATAAAATATAACTTGCACAATTAAAAATGACTAACATAAATGACTAATTCATGTTCTTCTAGCTAGTCATTTTTTATGTCGTGACTAAATTAGTCATTTATGTTAGTCACTTTTAACTCTGTCACTTATTATCTAGTCATATTTGTTAACTGGTGACTAAATTAGTCGTTAATTTTAGTCATTTATAGCTGGGTCAATAAAAATTGCTCATATTTAGTAGTAAATCACTTGAAAAACCTGTGGTGACTAGAATTTTTAGTCACGTAGTCACTAATTCTTCATTTTGTACTAGTGTTGGAGAATACCCATATAATTCTTCCTGCTAACTTAGAAAATGTTCAGGCTAGCTGGAGCTTCTCGTAATCATGCTACATTACTCCTCCATCCTTGCAAATGCTCAGCTGCGCGTATTCACTCTCTTATTCAGTTGCGCCCTTCTCCATTCACGTTGAAGTTGTTGTGAGAGTTAGCTCTATGCATCTCCTTTCCAGCTGCGTCATTCTCCTCCACGCTACACATGCTCCCAATATCATCCCATCTTCAATACCAACGCCTTAGTATGGTGTGAGGAAAATCACTATAAGAGGAGGATCCCAAGTTGTATGCACGTTAGCTTCTCCACTATTATATTGTTAGGATCTCCACTGTTAGTTACTCTGTATTTTTTGTCTATTAATTTTTTCTAAGTTCTTTGAGTTGAAGAATCTGCAGGTGAGTGCGTAGAAATGTAGGAGAAGTTGAGTCGATCCAAGCTATATGTGGATCATTAGAAGAGTCAATTAGGGATAGAGTAGAAGAGAATATCAGAGATCATGAGAGGAATACAGAGTTTGTGTAGATAAAGAAGAAGATTTATAACATATTCTACATCTTACGTAGACAAAAGGTGCATATATTTATCATGCTTGATGAAGAGCACCGGATGGGTTTCCACGTTAGATTATATGTCTATGCATGAATGATGAATGTGTTCCTTGTATATATTTTGTGTTGAATGAATGCTTATTGATTTGTTTACGAATCAATAGATGTATATCAGTCACATTGTTATAATTTGAATAAGTTTATGCTACACTGGGTTGTTGTTATATTAGTTGCAAAGGAGAAGTTGGGTTGCGGTCTAACTTTTCATAATAAGCATAAATAATCCACCCACGAGCTTGGTTGACCACCTTGGTAAATCACCAAGGTGCGATAAATCCCCTGGACCCAACTGCAGAAATTTGGTTGTCGTAGTTACCCATCGAAATATATCTTGGGTGAGACTACATCTTCGTCGCAGGTTTTGTCGACTAGGATTTGCTCTGTGAGGCCGATATCTTGGGATTTGTTGCACTAAGAATAAGGACTTAACCTGGGTCAGGGTCCTAAGATGAAAGAGAAAATCCAACAATTTCTTACACCTCTGATAAGCTTTCATGTGGCATCTTAGTACTAAGTTCGAGAAATACCAAGAGAATGGAATAATCTTCTAGGTTGGGAGGAGCAATTTTAATTTCTCATCCAAATAATTAGCAACCAATGAATTCTTTCAATGTTTAACTACTTGTGATGTAGCCATGACAACTAGGGGATTTTGCAAGATACTTGAAGATGTTTAGAAAGGGTGAGAAGATATATGCAAGATAACTACATTTAAACCAAGAGTTTAGTTGTTCACGTATATTAAAAAGAACGATCAATCCATTACTAATCTCCATGCAGTTGTCATTATGCGAACTTTTTGTCAACATTGATGCAAACTAAATTTAATGCTCTACAACTACCACTGATAGATCAAACAAGTATGACGAATAGCTCTATTGATAGATCCTAGTCCAATTAAATTATATTTTGATCCATTGGACTGAAGTTTTACCCTCTAGATATTTCAATCAGTGTGATAATATTCTATGTAACTAATCAATCCATCTTGGTTGGATCGAAGCCTTGCTATTAATTGTGCCTTGCCTAAGACTGGAGCTTTCGGGGACATAGAAAAAAGAGTGTGACCTTGTTTTGAACATGATTCTAACGTAACCCTGTGGGGAGCAAATATTATACCTTGTGAAGGAGCACTATGAGTATTCTACCTTTAGTAGCTTAATCTTAATCAATATTCTACCTAGATAAGGAATCCATCTCTGGCACCTCGACCAAGAGTCGATGTTCTTTGGCACTTTAAACAGTCTTATAGGCTTGATGAGCTTTCAGGTCTTATGTGTATGTGTTCATACTAAATTTAATATCTTACATGGAAATAAAAATAAAGAACATGTCATTCTAATGAAAAATACAATATTGTTTAAGGAGTTATTTTTCTAGCACGAAGATTTACTTCCATTTCTTTTTAGCTAATTTGTTTAAGAGGTTTCTTATCATCCTTAACATATTATCCATATTTGACTCAGTTGATCGATGCCTTTATTCTTAGCTAAGCTTTCAAATTGGGGCAGGAGATCTACTCACCTATATGGATTGAAAATAGATAGGTTGATAACATGTAGGCATGACTGTCTCCTCGTGAAGAAAGGTATTCTTCACATCTAATTGATACAAGGAATAACCCCGAACTACAACAAATACCAAAGGAACTCCATCCATAGGAGTCATGGCTTACTTATAAACCAATACAAATTCTCTAAACAAATATCAATACCTTCTAATCATATACTAGTTGGCTCTGAGCGGATCTAGGATTTCAAGCAACCCTAAGGAAAACTAATAGATCTAGGAAAAGTAATATGCAACGAATAGAGGAGGTGACGGGAAAAGAACTAAATATGGAAGATGATGAGCTATACAAACAAGCTCTTTGTGTGGATGAAAAATCCTAGGAGCTACTCGAAGAATATGCTGACATACTCTAGCTAGTCGAAATTTGGTTTGAGAGTTCATATGTAATGAAGCTTCCCGTCAAGGTTATGGTGTTTTTATACAGAAGGAAAGAAAGTTCTTCATGCTTGAGGGACTCCAAGAATTACCCATAAAATTAATTATCCATAAATACAACTATGGTTTAACATGTGGGCCGGCCATAACAAAGACTCCCATCAACGTTTTATTAGTCTATGAAACCAAGGACAAGGACATATTCATATCTGATGTAACATTATTTTTAATGCAATATTGTAGCAGTACGTGAGTTCATGTTAGGATGAATTTGATGCTTAGGCTCCATTTCCCAACGTCGACACCATACACTTGTATTCCAATAGATTTTTAAATAAATAATTTATAATAAATAAAAATTAATATTTTTAAAGTTTAACTATGACAATGTAAAAAATTCGAACTTGTACAATCAAGATTAATGCAATCTCATGATTGTTATATGGTTATGCTAACATAGACATAAAAAATTATGTTATTAATCTATACATCAAAATTTTATTAATTAGGTTTTTCTAGATAGCAAAGTTTGATAAGTGGTATTTAATCTTTTATTAATTATTAGGTTTTTCTAGAAAACAAAGTTTGACAAATGGTATTTAATTTTTTTATTGGTTGAATATATATATGACCATTTAAAACACTTTATGATTTATCTTTATTAAGTATGAAATGGGATTTGGAATAATGTACAAATGATGCATTATAACATATATTTAGGGAAATTCAATTAAACATAATAATTAACTTATTATTTTTTACAAAAGTGATTATTACTCCCATTTAAAGTTTAAAATTTAAAATTTTAATCGTATTCTAAGACAAAGAATTTACATGAATGCCTTCAATAATTATCTAAATTAAATCCTAAACTGTTTTTCCTATAAGAGAGAATATTTTATACTCGTAGGTTTTATTGGTCATGTATTATTGTGTGCTATTGGTTGTTTTTCTATTTAATTTTCGAAAGGCATGGTATATTGTTTTCAATCTTTGGTCAAAGGCTATTAGTTAGTGTTTTGACTAACAAATTATATCAATTTTCCTAATTTCTACATAAGATATCATTTTAACATTATTATTTCTATTTATTTTTTCAAAATAACGTTAATTTATGTCTCATATAATTGGCCTAGAAGTTGAAATGTTATGCTTGAATCACCGACGATATTATTGGTTTTTGAAAAGAGTTCTTAATTATTCTTGGTTTTATTCTTCATTATGTGACATCACAACCTCGTCATGATCGTCACTGCCACGGTTTGGCACCGCTTGCACCTTATCATCACCACCCATGCCCCTGCACTGCCAGACTACACCGCCTGCCTTCTCATCTACAAATTCACTTCGTTCCTTCTCTTACAAAGAATGATGTTTCGATTGTACTTTATTATGTGGAGGTATTGACAAAAGTGATTTGCAAAAATCCTCTGAGATCTTTTGCAATCTAAAAAACATAAGCAGGGCCATATCGCATGCAATCAGCTAAATTTCATGCACCCCACACCTTACAGAAGAAGCCTTCATCAGGACGATGACATGAGCAATTAAGTCATTCAGTTGTCAAGGGGGTTCTTTCCAACAACAAATATTTGACGATCAAGAAATTCAATATGGAGCTCCATTCAAGATGGAGGTTGGAGAGAAGCATATCAGGATGACGTTGTTAACTCTGGGAAGTATCCACCATAGGAATTTGGTTCAATTGCAAGGTTTTTGCTGTGAGTTTAAGCATAGGTTCCTGATTTACTAGCACATAAGGAATTTTTCTATTGCTCAATGTATTTTTGAAGGAAACACAAAGAAGGTGTAAGCCAAACGTCTCACTTGCATATTACTTTCTTGTTATAATCGACACAACATCTATCCCACTAATTTCAATATACTTGTTAATTTGTGTATGTTCTAGTTCAGGTACAACCATATGAACATACATGTTGAGGGAGTCGATCATGCTGAAAGGAACTGGGTTCGAGCATGAATGAGAGCTCCAAAACCCAGGACGTAGGAGCAGATGAGGCAACAAACGTGCAAATTTATAGAAGGTTGTAATCGTACTATTCAATTCCTCTGTGAGATTGTGCCAACATTGCACCAATTTTTTTGCTCCAAGGTCTTCAGATGTTACGGGCCAAAAATTATCGAAAGGTTTTGATATTTGGAGACTCAAAGCATGTCATCTCCAAATTGATCAATGGCTACCCCTCGGGGGCAATCAATTGCTGTCGCCTGTACAACAAAGTAAAGCCTCTGATGCTCCATTCCTTCGAGCCCCTCCATATTCTCCAGATTAATAACATTGTAGCAGATAAAATGGCCAACATTGGGGCTTCTCTTCCGCAAGATGTTTATAAGCAAGACGGGTATCCTCCTCTCCATAAATATATCCTGTAATTATGGAAAAGATCTCTATATGGCATAACTACTCTCATGTGTTTAGGAATCTTCACATATTTGGGCGTTGTATCAAGGTCTTCATCCTTGTCCTATGGTTTTTTAGCCCCCTTCCTTCTCCCTTGCCCCTCTCCATTATCCCCTTTCTCCTCCCGCTCCAAGCCTTCCATTGTCTTTTCAATCTTCCCCCCTGCTCATCCTTTGTCGGCTCCCCTCATTTATCACCCAGTCCCTTCCTCTTCGCCACGTGGCCTTCTCCTCGTTCCCTCCACCCTTCGGCTGATGTGGTTTTAATGGCCTTAAGGCCTCGGGTCTTTGGCATTTATCCCTCACACGCCTCTCTTCCCATCTATCTTTATCCCTTGTCTGCCTCCAGTTTCAGTATGTCTCTCCATCCTTTTCCCATTGTGAGCTCTGGCCTCCACGAAGCTCTGCGTCTTATGTTACAGGTAGTTTCAGGAATCAGTGAAGGGTGGCTCCAAGGCCTCCCGTGGCAGGTTCTCCCCCTCACGCGCTTGGTGGTGAAGGAACGGCTGGCCTTTGCATCCCTATCTTCTTGTTCGTGCTCTTTCTTCTCAGTGTCTCGGGCTGCAACTCTCAACTCTGGTGCCTCTGCATATGGTAAAAGTGGGTGAATTCTGGTTCTTGTCTGCCACTGCTCGGGCTGGCAGGAAGGAGCCGTGGGCACGGTGGTCTGCCAAAAAAAAGGTGCAGGTTCTCTGCTTCAAGAACTTGCTGTGCTCAGTTCGTTTGTGCAACAAGACAGCGTTCCCGTCAATCTTGATTGTGTCACCCTTAATCTCTTTGCTTGGTTAAGCATCTCGGCTGCATATTTCAGAATGGCGCAGGGTGGAGAATTGGCAGGCATAATGGATATAAAAAATAATCTACACAGATTATACGAGCTGCTAGCAATCAATGTCGTGGACACTAAAGAAATGGCCGTGGAGGTGAAGAAAATGGTAGACACAGTAAGTTACACTTCTCAGCAGGTAAGTAATAACGATGCTCGCATAGATGATAACGAGAGAAATCTCCAGGAAATTATGGGGAAGGTGGATAGGATTCAGGAGGATCTTGAGCGATTCATTGCAATGAACCAGGCCAGCAGAATCACCGGTGAAGTAGAAGAAGTTGTGGCTCCTATGGAAGAAGAATCTGTCGTCCAACCTTGAATCAATAGAGGCAATCAGTAATCTGCCCCCTTTTATGATGTCTGCATGTTTTTTTTGTCTGTTTTTATGCCAACAGTTTGTAAGGGTATACCCCTCCTGCAGTTTCAGATGTTTTGAGCAAAATTTATGTAAGGTTTTTTGGACAGCCCCTTGGTTAGACCTTCTGTGCAGTGCTTTTGTTGTACATAAGCACTCGATATTATCTATTTTGTAATGAATGGCTGTGCATAGCCTCTTTTATATATACCCCCTTTTTAGTTTCTGTAAAAAAAAAACATTGCACCAATTTTTTTAGATCATTGGTCGCTCTAAACTGTCCATATTTTTTCTTAAGTTTTGTATGCGATGTGGGTATTTTTGGTATTCAGGTTAACAATGCTTGTTGTGAGACAATATTCAATTTTTTAGTGAATTTTCTCAGCCTGGTATGCACATGTAGAGTGACAAGACCCTTGGTGGTGGAAATGGCTTGTAAATAAAGAGATTTTTTTATTTATTCTGGAAGGAATCTTTGATTAGTTTTTTTAGAGGTGCTTATTGATATTTATCGTATTGGTATTAGTCTCCTCAAACCAGCAACATATTGTCTCCTTTGTGGACTCTCCAATGATACATTTCATTGAATAATGTGGAGGTATATAATGGAATGAACTAGCGATCAACGTTGAACTGTTGGAGAGGTGGAGCTACTGCTATGTGTTGACAGTTTGACAGTAGTGTGTGCATTGAAGTGTGTGAAAAAGTTGAGTTAGGACTGTTTCCAGAGTGCTCTCTCCACATTATTGTGACCATTCTACTATGCATGGAGCATGTTTCTCATATCCTTATTTCTCTAACGTCGTAATCTGCAAATTTCATTATTGTGATATTTTATGTGAAGAAACCTCTGTTATTCTACGTTAATATTGTCAACACATCGAAGTCCTAAAATCTCAGGTAGTGGCATCGTATTCAGCTAAGACATAGGTCAGAAGGTATGATTTGTTCTATGCATATTATTTTCTACATTCATATTGTATCATTGGGTACGTGGAAGATAAAATGCATGCTTTTTAATTTCATTTCATGTTCCTATCGCCTCGCTAGCTCATTGGTTGCATAGCATATAACTGAAAACCCACTTGAGGATCAAATAGTATGTATGTGCTTGTGGGATCCTGCAAAATATCATGTATCCCCCTCCTACTGACCTAAATTAGTAGGAAGATAAAGCACCACATTCAAGCCTCTATCGATGGCGCTCCTTGACCTTTAGTCATATTAATCCCAATGCCCAATTCCATGAGTTGTGACCCACCAACACAACACTTTCTATATTTTTCACAGTCGTATTGAATGTTGATTGGGTACTCAAAGTTTTAGGTTCAATACCCATGACTTTCTTTTAAAGAAACGCTTCCAACTCTATAAAAGCCTTGTATAAACTTAAATATTACAAAAATGACGACACAATTATACAAAATCGTTTTCATTTCTTGGAAGACAATTCTAACAGAACAAAACCAATAGTTTTGTGATGCCAAGTTTTTTCAATGGTTTAAACCTATCAGTGTACAATCGAAAAAAACTTCACAAATACACCTTACATTTCGAATATAAACCCAAATTACATGTTTTGCAACCCAAGCCAATGCAAAATCAAGTATCCACATAATAATAACCTATATACGTTGTCTCACTTATTTAGTGCAAAATCAAGTATCCACATAATAATAATCTATATACATTTCCTCACTTATTTAGACACTTAATTAGAGTACATTTGTGAAAAAAGCAACAGCTTTCATTTACTAGTGGGACTTGATAAGTAAATCCTACATAAGAATGATAAATAGAGACAAAACCTTGGAAAAAACGTTGAACTTGTTAGATTTTAAACATTAAACTAGCATATCATTAGGATCTTTAACTGAGAGAACAAAAAGCACAACAATCAAACACAAGAGACAATGAACACAGTGTTTTTCCTCAGGGAAACCATAAATGGAGAAAACCCCACAACTTCCTTAGAGATGGAATCAACACCAAAGTGAAACCCAAAAATAATAAGATGATCTCCCGACAGCAATAACCTCTTTCTTCCTTGCCCCAGTGTCTTTCTCTTCCTCAGCTATGCGCTACCACTGAGTGGGAGTGAGTGTGTGTTAAATAGAGAGGCTAGATCTCTATTTATACTAATTCCTGACTTGACTAAACCTAACTAGGGCCGACCTCTCTAGGAGAGTCTAATAACCCTAGTGCCCTGAAACTATGGGGACTTTAACCCTTGGACAATAGGAGAGTTAACCACCTTGACTTGACATGACTTGTTTACATTATAGAAACTTCCTGATAGGAACATCGGGGCATGACATGACTCAAGTATATTACAAATACATCCCGGAATAAACATTGGGTTACAATACATAAGAAATACAAGTGAATACATTCTAAAGTTACAATTACATCAACACTCCCTCTTAACTAGGAAGGTATTCTCTCGACACAATTTATCAGCACAAGTCTTCTTCTCTGTATCATATGGATCATCATCGAGTCTTCATCAATCCTCACCTTCAAGTCATCTATATCTTCAAGTCACCTTCATCTTCAAGTCATCTTCACCTAGATCTGGATAATCACTCGATCTAGATCATCACCACTGGATCTTGATCATCCCTCGATCTAGATCATCTCTGGAGCATCATTTCTGGATCTGGATCATCCCTCGATCTGGATGATCGTCACTAGATTTGGATCATCCCTCGATCTGGATCATCTCCGGAGCATCATCTCTAGATCTAGATCATCCCTCGATCTGGATAATCTCTGTTGGATCATCAACACTGAATCTTCACAGGTGCTATCTCATGATTCTTCTTGTCACGGGAATTTCTACAGAGCCAACCCTTTTTCATGCTGGTTGTAGGCCTACCCTTTGTGCAGGTTTTTTACAGCACTTATATCTGACCCTAAGTCAGAATGGCCCACCCATCACTTATATCTGATCATGTAGGAACCAATACTATAATTATATTAGAAAGGCAACGCCCAACACTCACATCTGACCACGTGGGAACACCTCCCACAACCATGTCAGAAAGGCCCAACACTCACATCTGTTAACTAATGATCCAAAAGGCCCAACACTTACACTTGGCCATGTGAGAAACCAATCCTCCATGCCAAAAGGCTCTGCACTTACATCTGACAACCAATGTCAGAAAGGATCAGCACTTATATTCGACCATGCAAGGAACCAATCCTTCATGCTGAAATTTCTTTGCGATTACATCTGAAAACCAATGTCAGAAGGGCATGCACTCACATCTGATCATGTACAAACCAATCCTACAGTCCTATCAGAATGGCCCCCAGTCCCAGACTGAGCTACCTGGTAACTGACAAGGAACCTCCATTCCCAAAATGGCATTCGACGCTTACTTCTGATCATGTAGGAACCAATCCTATAGTCACATCAGAATGGATTAGCACTCATATCTAACATGGAAGGAACCAATCCTCTCACCATGACAAAATGGCTCAGCCCTTACATCTGACCATGGAAGGAACCAATCCTCTCACCATGACAAAATGGCTCAGCCCTTACATCTGACCATGGAAGGAACCAATCCTCTCACCATGTTAGAATGGCTATGGGTGTCATAATTTTCTCTTGGAGGAAACCTCGATTTGGAGAACACCAAGATTCTCCATGAAGTAATTGAACTTCACCTTAGCTAATGGCTTCATCAATACATCAACTATCTATTCCTTCATCGCAACATACTGGAGCTTCACTGCTCCCCTCTGCACCATATCTCTAATATAGTGATACTTGATCTCGATATGCTTCGACTTGTCATAGAATACTGGATTCTCTAACAACTTCACACAACTCAGGTTGTCACAATGTATATAAGTAGCATCCATCTGGAGACCAATAAATCAGACAGTAGCTTCCGCATCCATACTACCTCACAACTAGCTGAACAAGCTGCAACAAACTCTGCTTCAGCTATACTCAGTGCCATGTAGGATTGCTTTGTGCTAAACTAAGATATCACACCTGATCCCATACTAAAGCAACAACCTGAAGTACTCTTCCTTTCAATGGAACTGCCTACCCAATCTGAATCAACATAACCCTCCAGGTTAATATTCTAATTCACCTCGTACTTGAGCCCATAATCTATTGTACCCCTCAGGTACCTCAGAATATGCTTTGCAGCAATCAAGTGAACATGTCTCAGATCTATCAAGAACTGGCTCAAGGTGTTCATAGCAAAGCAAATGTCTGGTATTTTCTTCATCAGGTACATTAAGAGCCCAATCATTTGATGATGCATCGTAGCATCAACCGCTTCTGATGAAGCATCACTCAATAGCTTCGGGTTTGATGCCATAGGTGTGGTCATGGCCTTGCAGTCCATTATCCCAAACCTCTTCAGGATATTTATTGCATAATTCCCTTATCTGAGGGAGATTCCATCTGCATTCTACCACAACTCCATACCTAGAAAATAATGCATCATTCCCAAGTCCTTCATTTTGAACTAGGAAACAAGATTTCTCTTCATATCAGCAATCAACCCATCCATACCTGTTACAAACAGCTCATCTACATATAGTTGGAGCATCACTAGGTTGCCATATTCAACCTTGTAGTAGAGGTTGGAATCTGCTTTACTTTTGGTAAAGCCCAAACTGGATAGAATGCTATAAATTCTACCGTACCATGTCCTAGGTGCCTGTTTCAAACTGTACAGGGCTTTCTTCAATCTGCACACATGAGACTCCCTTTCATGTGTCTCAAAACCGAGTGGTTGTTCTACATACACTTCCTCTTCCACTACACCATTCAAGAAAGCAGTCTTGAAATCCATTTGGTGTATCTTCCATTTCATCACTGCAGCCAAAGCAAGTACAAATCTGATGGAAGTGTATCTGGCTACAGGTGCAAAGTTTTCTTCATAATCTATTCCTTCTTTCTGGGAGAAACCACGAGCCATGAATCTTGCCTTATATTTCTTTATGCTACTATATGCAACATGCTTGATCTTATAGATCCATTTGGAAGTTACAACTGAATTCTCTTCTGGTCTTGGGACAACATCCCAAACATCATTCTTCATGATCGATTGATACTCTTTGATCATAGAATTTTTCCATTCTTTCCATTCTGCCGCTTCTTCATAACTAGAAGGTTCTTCATTGATAAATTCACATAGTAAGGCTACATATCCTTAGCAATATTTGGTTCTCTTTCTTTCTCTGTGATTCTCTTCTGGAGCCCCATATCGTTCCGCACCTTGGATAATTTCTCATGCCCAAGCAGGTTTCGTCTTATGAGGATTATTCTCTTGAGGAGGATCTACAGGTCTTTGTGGTTCTTCAAATTCTCGATCTTCTTCTTGAATTTCTTCGTTCATGGTTGTATCATGAATTTTGGGTGCTTCTGCTTCTCCAGTATTTTCAGCAAATCTATTTTTGGATTTGTTGTAAGTTGTGCCTTCATCAAATGTTACATCCCTG
The DNA here is from genome assembly GCA_001517045.1 of Pseudotsuga menziesii. NCBI lineage: Eukaryota > Viridiplantae > Streptophyta > Pinopsida > Pinales > Pinaceae > Pseudotsuga > Pseudotsuga menziesii. Next base: position 57,095 of record LPNX010509846.1, read on the forward strand.
CTGATGTCGATCTTCTTGTATCCTGGGAAGTATATTCTGTAAGCCTTCGAGCTTTTAGAGTATCCCACAAATATACCCTTCTTTCCTGATGGATCTGGTTTTGTTCTCTTCTCTATTGGAATGTGTATGTACACTGGATAGCCAAATATTCTAAGATGGCTGAATTCTGGTTTCTTGCGGGAGAAGACTTCTTCAAGAGTCTTTTTCTCGAGTACTCTGTGTGGAGTATGGTTTTGTACATACACCGCTGTTCTAGAATCTTCTTCACATAGATGCATATGAAGATCTTGATCATGGAGCATTGCTCTTGCTACTTCCATGATAGTTCTATTCTTCATTTATGCAACCCCATTGTGTTGTGGATTATAAGGAGTGGAAAACTCCTTCTTAATCCTCAATTCTTTGCATAAGTCTTTGAATTTATTTGATGTGAATTATCCACCATTATCTGATCGAAAGGTCTTGATCTTCTTTTCTATGTGGTTCTCGATAAAGGCTTTGAATTCCTTGAACTTGCTAAAAAATTCATCTTTGTTCTTCATGAAGTAAATCCATGTCTTCTTAGGAAAATCATCAATGAAAGAAACATAGTATACATACCCGCTTAGTGAACTTGATGAGATTGGTCCTCATACATTAGAGTGGATGATTTCCAATATCCCTTTTCATTGCTCTCGCTACTTGGAAATGTCTTCTTTGTATTCTTTCCTTTCGTACATCCTTTGCATACCTCTTCATGTTTTTCTTGGATTTTTGGAAGACCTTCAACAATTTTTCTTGCAAGTGGTAGTGCTCTGTAATGCACATGTGCAAGCCTTCTATGCCAAATTTCATTTGGCTCTACTGTGTCATGGACCATAGCTTGTTCTGAATGGCCCTTGAGTTTGTATAAACCTCCTTCTTGTTCTCCAATCACCGTTTCATCATCAATAGTCTTTCCTCTTGGCCACATCAGGACTTGGCCATCTACAAATGTAATGCTCATGCCTTTTGCATCCAATGCTGATATGGATAGAAGATTCTTCTTTAGTACTGGTACAAACAAGACATCCTTCATTTTCATAGGCTTTCCAGATTCTAGCTTGTAGGAGGATTCACTACTACCTTTTATGGGATATTGGTAGTCATCCCCAAGCTTCACCTTATGGGGTGAATCATGTTCGGATAGTTTCTCAAAGGATTCCTTGAAACCTGTCATGTGCTTGGAAGCCCCATTGTCAATAAGCCAATCTTTGCTTCCACGAGTGATAGTTCCCGTGAGAGCGAAGATCATAACATATTCATCTTCACTTTCTTTTTTTACTCTCTTCCTGGGAGGATCATCATCCTCAGTAGTGTGAGCATGATGTCTTCTTTTGGAGTACTTCTTCTTCTTGGATCCATTCTTATTCATGGGACAATTTCTAGCAAAGTGTCCTATTTAATCACATGTATAACATCTGAGTTTGGATGAATCCCTTCTTGCAATGTTATGTTTCTAATGAGAATGCTTACCTTGGTGATGATCACGGGGACTTCACTTAGTGAACCTCTCACGTAGCACGTTCGATCGTGGGATATTAAAGAATACCCTTAATTTCTAGAGATATTGAACCAAACTCTTTTTGTTGAAACCCCCTCCCAATACTTAAAACCTCCTTCCCACCCCATTTTATACCTCAATCCTTATAAACCACCCTACCCACCCCCACCTTAAACCCCTCATCCCCCCAATACCTGCAATATATTGGTTCAATTTTTTTATAATTTTAAAACCCACAATATGAACTAACGTGATAGGATATTGGTCAACAAGTGAAGCCCCCGTGGTGATGATGATTTTCCCTTCTTCCTTTCTTGGAGTGTGCTGTGAGAGATTTATATTCACTTCCCATCTTTTCTTCTCAAGCTGCTATTCGAGCTTCTTCTTGAAAACATTCCTCCCACAGTCTACTGAACTTGACCAACTTCTTTCTAGCACAGATTCCTTGGATGAAAGAATCCCATGACCTAGGGAGGACATTTAATGTTGTCATCACAATTTCCGCATTCTCCACTTCTTCATCTACTGGTTCCAGCTGTTCTTTGATCTGGGAGACCCTTGTGAAGTATGACTATATGGTCTCCTCATTATGGATCTTTACATTCTTCAACTCGTTCCTTAGAGTCATCTTCTGATTGATGTTCTTCCCTTCAAACAGTTTGGTTAGCGAATCAAACATGGCTTTAGGTGTCTTGAGGGAGCACACCTGTGGAAGGAGGTGATCCTTGATAGAATATGAAATGATCCTCTTTTCCATAACCAACTTCTTCTTATGTAAGGCCTTGGCCTCATCTCCCTCTAGAACTGGAACCACCTCATGGATATAGGAGTCCAACTCATTTTCTTCCAGGACCAGGGAGATCCTATACTTCCAGGATGAAAAGTTATCATCTCCCTCAAGCTTTTCATCAAGCTTGGTATGATGAGACATCTTGACTGAGAACCTAAAATGGAAATACAAAAGATTTAGATCTTACCAGGTCAAGCTGTCAGATCTGGATTTGGAGCTGAAATTCGGTAGTGCTGGTTCAGGAGCAGTTAGGGTTTTGCTTTTCCAGATTTTTGTCCAACCAAATGCTTTGAATTTGATCCCTTTTATGTTTTGGGGAGGAGATCAATATAGGCTTGGGCTCACTGAAAAATTCCACGTCTGTGAAAAGCCCTAATTTCCAGTAGTAGTGTCGGGTCCAAAATTGAAAAACCTCAGAATTGGATTCTGCTTTGACAGAAAGATGCGCCCTAGGGAGGAGAGTTATTCCATCCTTCTTTTGCTGAAAATATGTGGAGAGAGATCCACAAAATAGGAATCCCTAGTTCTCGTAGCTGCACAGTGTCTTCTTCTCAGGTTAGGTCTGATACCATGTTAGGTTTTAGACATTAAACTAGCATATCATTAGGATCTTTAACTAAGAAAGCAACAAGCATAGCAATCAAACACAAGAGACAATGAACACAGTGTTTTTCCTTGGGGAAACCATAAATCGAGAAAACCCTGCAACCTTCTCAGAGATAGAATCAGCACCAAAGTGAAACCCAAAAATAGTAAGATAATCTCTCGGCAGCAGTAACCTCTTTCTTCCTTGCCCCAGTGTCTTTTTCTTCCTCATCTATGTGCTACAACTGAGTGTGAGTGAGTGTGTGTCAAATAGAGAGGCTAGATCTCTATTTATACTAATTCTTGACATGACTAAACCCAACTAGGGCCTACCTCTCTAGGAGAGTCTAATAACCTTAGTGCCGCAGAACTATGGGGACTTTAACCCTTAGACAATAGGAGAGTTAACCACATTGACTTGACATGACTTGTTTACATTATAAAAACTTCCTGATAGAAACATCAGGGCATGACATGACTCAAGTAAATTACAAATACATCCCGGAATAAACATCGGGTTACAATACATAATAAATACAAGTGAATACATTCCGAAGTTATAATTACATCAACAGAACTGTTCAAGATAAACCGAAAACAAAAGATTTAGATTAAAAACAACTATAAAAATAAAATTTCTTATAAGCTTTCAAAGAATGTGTAACAATTTTAACTAAAAATTAAATAATATAAAATTACAAAAGATAGAACAGGTATTGTCACCTACGCTAAGTAATTTATCCTAAATAAAGAATCTCAACATTAATAAATGAAAAAGGATTTGCGGTTTTTATAAAATGGAATGCACTTTGCGTTGACCTCTTTAGTCTCCTCATAGATCCATTTAGAAGTTACAACCGACTTCCCTTTTGGTCTTGGGACAACATCCAAAACATCGTTCTTCATGATTGATTGATACTCTTCGATCATAGCATCCTTCCATTCTTTCTGTTCTGCTGCTTCTTCATTGATAGAGTCACATAGTAAGGCTACATATTCAGAGCAAGATCTGGTTCTCTTTCTTTCTCTATGATTCTCTTCTGTAGCCCCATATATTTCTGCACCTCGGATAATTTATCATACCCAAGTAGGTTTCCTCTTGTGAGGATTCTTCTCTTGAGGTGGATCTACACGTCTCTGTGGTTCTTCAAATTCTTGATCTTCTTCTTGAATTTCTTTGTTCTTGGTTGTATTGAATGAATTTTGGGTGCTTTTGCTTCTTCAGTATCTTCAATAGGTCTCTTTCTGGATTTGTTGTAAGCTGTTTCTTCATCAAATGTTACATCCCTGATGATGTCAATCTTCTTGTATCCTGGGAAGTATATTTTGTAAGCCTTCGAGCTTTCAGAGTATCCCACAAATATACCCTTCTTTCGTGAAGGATCTAGTTTTGTTCTCTTCTCTTTTGGAATGTGTATGTACACTAGATATCCAAATATTCTAAGATGGCTGAATTTTTATTTCTTGCCAGAGAAGACTTCTTCAGGAGTCTTGTTCTCGAGTACTCTGTGTGGATTATGGTTCTGTACATACACCACTATTCTAGCAACTTCTGCCCATAGATGCATAGGAAGATCTTGATCATGAAGCATTGCTCTTGCAGCTTCCATGATATTTCTATTCTTCCTATCTGCAACCCCATTATGTTGTGCATTATAAGGAGTGGACAACTCTCTCTTAATCCTCAATTCTTTGCGTAAGTCTTTGAATTCATTTGATGTGAATTATCCACCATTATCTGATCGAAAGGTCTTGATCTTCTTTTCTGTGTGGTTCTCGATCAAGGCTTTGAACTCGTTGAACTTGCTGAAAACTTCATATTTGTTCTTCATGAAGTAAATCCATGTCTTCCTAGAAAAATCATCAATGAAAGAAACATAGTATACATACCCTCTTAGTGAACTTGATGACATTGTTCTACATACATCGGAGTGGATGATTTCCAATATTCCTTTTGTCTTGCTCTGGCTACTTGGAAATGTCTTCGTTGTATTCTTTCCTTTTGCACATCCTTTGCAGACTCCTTCATGTTTTACTTGGATTTCTGGAAGACCTTCAACAGCTTTGCTTGCAAGTCGTAGTGCTCTGTAATGCACATGTGCAAGCCTTCTGTGCCAAAGTTCATTTGGCTCTACTGTGTCATGGACCATAGTTCCTAGATCAAGATTAGAGAGAGAATCTGCTTCAACATTCAGTTCTATGTAAACATGATTGAATGTTAAAAATGAGAACTCTTTCATCAAGCTTTTGGTATTATCCAGCCTATGGTTAAGTTCTAGAGACTTCACTTGAGCCTCACCCAATGTCCAATTAATGATAATCTAGGAGTCTCCTAAAAGTTGTAAATCTTTTATCCCCCGAGATTTAGCACAAAAGAGTAAAATCCATAACCCAACCAATTTCACAAGAGTATTTGTGCCAATACCAGCCTTTAATCACTTTATTTGTATCAAGCTTAATAACTGGGCAACACCACAAGCACCGTTCAAAGTTGCTCCATCAAAGTAACCCACTAGGTGTTCCTGCAAAAGAGTAGGGAAAGAGTAATATATTCTCCTTCTAACTAAAGAATATTTGCTCCATTCATAAAACAATGTTAAAATATTTATATATATTACCTCATCCTTTTGTAAAATATTTGAGAAGATGGAAACATTCCTGGCTTTCCATACCTCCCACATCACAAATACCAAAAGCTAACAGTAATGGTCCTTTCTTTTATACCAAATCGACAAATTATCAATCATTGAAGCACCATCCCAGCTATGCACAATCTTAAAAAAATCATGAGTAACAACCAAATATCAAGAAAAAAAGCAGTCTCCAAACAAATGGGAAACTGAATTAGTCTTTAAAAGGCACATAGGACATCTTCCCGGCACAAATAATCCCCTACCCTATAAGACCTCCCAGGTCAGAATCTTGTTTTTCAAACACGGGTAGGTGAATAATTTGATTTTTAAAGGGAAAGACCCTTTCCACAACCAATGCATCCACCATTCAATCTGAAAAGTGTTGTTCTTTTTGATAATAGAATGTTAGGCTAACTTTGTAGTCTCTTGTCCTTCTCTGGCTTTGTATGCCCAAACCAGCTTGCCGAATTTATAGAAAGTGTGATATTCCTTTGATTGAGAAAATATATATACATGTCCCATTCCTCAGAAAGCCTTCCCGACAACCCCAAAACCTTGGAATTGACCCATATATTATTACAAGAATCCCAGTGGACATATTTCAACACATAAAGATTTTTACGGTGTAGTTCTAGAACTAGGCCATGAGAGAGCAGGTAATTATCCCCCAATCCACAAATTAGATCAATTCCTAGAAAATTTTGAAATCCCCTACCAACCTGACAACTCAAATCATTTGAAATGATTGGGATACTTTTAACCAAACTGTTCTAGAAGGTTGAAACAAAATATTTAGACCCTATGCAATCTCTAAGCCAATAACTGGGGTCCAAGCCCTAAAATATTTTTCATTAATAAGTTCCCCCCAAAGGCCAATACTAAATAACATCTCCAAAGAGATTTGGCACACAAGGATGAATTGAATAAATGTGGACATTTTATCCCCCACCCACCGAGATCACAAGGAAGTGACAAATTTTCCCAAGATGCCAAATGGAATTTCCCAAACTCCAAACTACCTGCCCACAAAAAATGAAAAATATTGGCTTTGATCCTTGACAATATCATAGAAGGGATAGAAAATAAGGACATCCAGTACACATGAATACCTTGGAGGACTGAAGAGACTAGGATTAACCTTCCACCTAGAGAAAGATAGTGAAAATAGAGACTATTGATTTTTCGAATGATACACTTCAAAATCCATTCCCAATCTTTGGGGCCATAACCATTGGGATTTAAGAGAAATCTAAAATATCTGAAACCTTCCTAAATAATACCGAAATTATAACGAAATAAACATTAGAGGAATTTTGGGGTCTAGAATGGGCCTCCTAAAGAAAATAATAAAATAATAGTTAAAATGATTAAATAATAGTTAAAATAATAAAATAATATTGATTAATTTTGGAGGAAAAAAGAAAAAAACTACTTTTTGTGTTCGTATTTTCGACATATCTCCCTGTGTTTTTACTCAAATTTCGATTGGGAGAGCTCGTTGGATGTGGAATTTGATTCCACATCCAACGAGTACCCACACTGCATACTTTTTATGGACCCCACTACCCCAAAAACAAGAAATACCTGAAAACACGTGATGACGACATCATCATCACGTTTTTTTAGGTATTTCTTGTTTTTGGGGTAGCGAGGTCTGTTAGAAGTATGCAGTATGGGTACTCGTTGGATGTAGAATTAAATTCCGCATCCAACAAGCTCCCCCGATCGAAATTTGAGTAAAAACACAATGAGATATGTCGAAAATATGAACAAAAAAAGTAGTTTTTTTAATGACAAATATGTCAATTCAACCATTATGGTTGACTTATTTTATTGAAGTTTTATTGGTTCTTGAATTGCAACTCACAAAAACTTATTTTGGCACGTTTTCTTATAAGGCCCATTTTAGACCCCAAATTTCCTCTAATGGTAAGCAGAGATTCTTTTACTAATTGGTTCATACCGGATTGTAAGAGAAAATACTTGTTTTGCTTACCTCTAATCCCGAAGTTTTGCAGAAACTCCATAATAATGCATGCAAGTGCTATCATTCTTCAAAATATCCACCTCCAATGATGATAACATCCTCAACAAAAAGAATATGGGTAACAAAAATTCCCCTAGATACCCTAAGACCGAAAAATTGCTTTTGAGTTGTTTCCCGACGAATGAGGAGACTGAGTCCTTCAATTGCTAAAATAAACAAATATGGAGAAACAAGACAACCTTTCCAAATACCCCTATACCTTTGAAATGTTCTGCGGGTGCTCAATTGACAAGCACACCAAATTGAGTAGAAGTAAATAAACTCATTATCCATTCAACCATATCAGGAGATAAACCAATTTGGACAAGAATTAATCTTAGGTAAGACTAATGCACTCGGTTGTAAGCCTTCATCAAATCAAGTTTAAGAAAAAGAAAAGTCTTTTTTTTTTTTAAATTTTCCAGAATTTAAGCATTCTTGAACTACCCCTACAACATTGGTGATTTGTCGATCCAGTAAGAAATCAAATTGTTCTTCAAAGATAAACTTGGCCAGAAACGGCTTCAATCTTTCTGCAATAATATTAGAAATTAGTTTGTACAGTAGGTTACATAATGAAATAGGACAGTAATCATTGAAGGAATCTGAGTGGTCCTTTTTTAGAATGAGAGTAATATAAGTTGAATCCAGACTCTTATTTATTTTTCTTTGGGGCCGATATTCTTCCACCTCCTCAATAATTTCTTTCCCAACTAGATAAAAAAAATGACTATAGAACTCAACCATCTAGCCATTAGGGCCTGGACTCTTGCCCTTCACAAACATATTCAAAGTATTTTTAACCTTGGAAATAGTCACTAGCCTACCAACAGTAAGAAAATCATCCTCTAAAAATGTGGAAAATTTTGGATTCTATTCATCTGTTCCATGAAATTGAGCCCTTGGGGTTGAGAGAGAAAAGATTTAAAATGGTCAACAACAATGTTCCTGAAGGATTTTTTATCATGACATATATTTCCCTCATCTGAAAATATTTTCCACACTGTATTTCTCAATATTCTTCGATTATCAAATTTGTGAAAAAAACTTTGAATTATTGTCACTCGACTTAAGGCAAATTGCTCTACTTTTCTATCATAAAGTATCTTCTTTTTCCTAAGAGGAATTCCTCACTTTTTTTCCAAGTCTTGAAGTATCTCTCTCCTATAAAAAGAGAATAAGATATCTTGCACAATATTTGTTAGGGCCTCATTTTCAAAATTGATCTCCTCCAACTCCTTGATTGCTTCAACTTTTTTAACCCTCTCCCAAACTTGGACTTCAAATTTCAGTTTATTCATCTCGTCAATCAAACCATACATCACTAAAGGATAGTGGAATTGTGAGAAATTAACCAACTTATATCTAAAAAAATTGAATAATTGTTGATCCTCGATCCAAATCAGGTTAAACTTAAAAGGATATTTAACCAATCTTTTGTCAAAATCAATTTGCAGCAAGACAACCTTATGATCACAAAACCCTAAATAATGTGACCAAGTTCTGTACTTTCCAAAATCGTCGCAAAGATCCTTATATAGGAGAAACCTATCATGTATTTTAGCTAGGCCTACAACCCCACATCTTCAATTTGACCAAGTAGGACATAATACATTAGGCACTATTTCTGCCAACTTCATCTCCTCAATTTTAGCCCTAAAATACTTAGATATAGGATCTTCAATTTTACCAGCACCCCATATTCATCCAAGGATAATGTGAGATTTAAGTCTCCAACAACAATGAGGGATCTATCATCCAATAAACCATACTAAAAAATATTTTCCCAAAACTCTTGTTTTCTACTTTCAAGAGCGTAAATATTGAGAATATTGATCACCTTCGAATAACCTAGAAAATGTCCTTCCACCATAATTCCAGCAGTTGTAATAGTGGCCTTAAGGTCTACCATCTGGGGGTTCCAAGCCACCATCATACTACCCAACAAACCATTAGATTCCCATGCTAAAACATCCCAAGACAATCTCAATTTCAGAAAATAATCACATGCAGACTCAACATTTGTCATTGTCTTTTGTAATAGTAAAACACAAGGGTTCATATTTTCTAAGAATATCTTGAAAATAGATATTTTGGGTCCACTGCCTAACCCTTGAATATTTAAAGAGAAAAAAATCATTTATGAATATTAATAAGGGTTGTTGGTTCTCTAAGAACCCGGTCAAAAGCATCTAATGAAGTACCCAAAAACCTAGGGATACCTTTATAAAAAAGAAATGGAATCCTACTATTTTGACATAAAGGAACAACACCCTCGTCCTCCACTAACGAGGCTTATTTGAAATGATCCTTTCCCCATTTCTTAGGTTTGTGAACAAAATCATTAGGTCTTGTAATGGAGGATATATAAATCATATCCTAACCCTCAGGGCCACTGAAGAAGGTTTTCAAAGGCAATATCCCCGTTTTAGTGCCCAACTGATGAAGAGAGTAAATGTCCTCCACAAGAGAGGAAGAAATATGAAAAAGGGGAGGGTCATTTGAAACCCTAGACAAAGGCAAGAATTTGAATTGTTGAAGACAGGGAAATCCACAAGAGGACAGAAAATATAATAAAGAGGGACATCCAAAACAACAATGACTTCTTCCGCATGACATTTATCAAACTCAACCAAGACTTTAGAAGGACCATCCACAAAACCCAAATAACCCACCCTTTTCTCAACCAAAACAGAGCTACCCTCAACAAAAAGAAACCCAAATAGCTCATCAATAGTCAATAACTTTAACATATTGGGAAAAAACCTAGAAAACTTATCAAAAAAATAAGTGATTGATGAGTGATCTAACGGAAAGGGGAAATTAAGGCCATCAACCATATCCAAATTAGAATTGCTATGTTTCGAGACAACGGCTTCATCTAGTCGACGAGAAGAGAAAAATTCTTTAGAATATCCCATACCCAAACAACGATGGCATCAAAATGATAACCTCTAGTAATCGATTTTTTGCACAAAGGTACCCCCTTCCCACACCACATCCAACTCCTCTAGTAATCCATTCTCCATTCTCCATTTCCACTAGGACTTGTGGTGCTTTTCTATCAGAACCCATAACATTAGTATCTTCAATGTAGATAAATTTACTTATAAAATTTACCACCACTTGAAAACCCTTTATATTCCAGCAGAATAAAAGGAAGCCAAGTAAAACCACCCACAGGTGTCTCTTCATGAGTTTTGCAGTTCGTGGATCGAAATTCACATTCCACCGTGATAGAACTAGAGACCCTTTACCGTACACCCAAAAATGATCATCCAGCACCGACATATCCTCTTTAGATAAGAAATGGAACATGAACCAACCATTCACCAAAGCTAATACCCTCAAAAAAATTTGGATGAAAGGTTTCCAAAGTTCACAGGTCCAATCCAAAAACTTAGTCCTGGATATCTTAACAAAATCCATTTTTTCCACCAACAACCGCAATGTGAGGGATGGAACCAAATCCATAGTTACATCCCTTCCAAGGATGCACAATGGCATGCCCTTCTGTACCTTTCCAGATATTAGCCACCAAGAAACCCTTACTTTCTTAGCCTCTTTTTCGTAGGCCAGAGAAAAATTTGCACATCTTCTATGTGGGCTATTAGCATAAGCACCAACAACCCTAATTATGGATCTAGGAGAGACATGTCTAATCAACGTGTCAGATGGTGTTGAAAAATCAAGAACCATCTTCAAAATTGATGGGACAAGATTAGAACTGGTGCCCATTCTGGTTTCCCGCTAACGAGGACTCTGGTCTGAGCTCATCAGAGAAACCCAACAGAAAAATAATGAAACCGACAAGCAACCTGGCTATGGAATTTTTGAAAAAAAAACATGAACTTCACAGATTTGGTATCCTAGTTGATACTGGACCGGGGGCATCTCAGTTTGAGTCTAGAACCATAGCTAGGCATACCAAAATTGAAAAAAACCATGAATCCCCCATCAAGGAGAAAAACCAGAAACCCTAAACAAATCCTCCATCAAACCATCTCTTCCTTTTTATGTGTTATATATCATGGAGTATTTTCTTCAATCAGACAATAATTATGTTAACAAATATTCCAAGTCTCTTCATGTTATCATTATCTGGTGCATATGGATAGTGTTGATTGCATGGGCAGACCCGGGTTTACTATTATCAATCAACAACACCCCTAACTCACTGGCCCTTTCGGCGACAGACCGCGAAGCGATCTGAAGTATCACCCGAAGTGAATCTAATGGGTTGGCCAAGACTCAAGTGTCTTGGACCAGGTTCTGAGCATCCTACTTTTCTCTGCGATGGTTAACTCCGCGCACCGCACATCCCCTTCTACTCGTAGCTCTTTTAGCTGCGCGATTCTCATCTGTACGCAAGTCACACGATACCTTCCCGCGTCGCTCAACTCCCACTTACTCACAATACCTTCAACCTTATCGCATCCCTGCGCACCGCAGGGCACCCAACCTCGCCTCAATGCTAAGCCCTTAGCTCGCAGTATCGCGCACCGCAGCTCCTCTGCCGGTGCGATATCGCCTCTCTACGATATCCTACCTCTGCAACTTTGCACCCTTAGCGTTGAATGTGTCGATGTTCTAAACTCCACTTCCCAGAAGTTATATTGTGATTAAATGGTCGTTAGAAACAAACGTAAAGGATTCTTTAAGCAGCTTACTAAAATACTTCACTTATCTCTATCTTCCTGTATTACTGTGAACTGATCAATACATACATTTACTTACTGCAACTAACATCATATGCATAATAACCAGTAACAATAAGCAAGTACAATCACATTCATGCAACACATAACACGCAGATTTAATGTGGTTCACCCCCAGGATGGGAGCTACATCCACCAAACTGTGCTTCTATTATATATTTTGAGGGAAGTTAGCACAGTCTGTTGCACCGCATATGCAGCGCAAGATCTCTTCTAGACCTCTGGCCTACTTCTATCTCTATATTGCCTCCTTTCAATATATCCTTCCCTCTCTGTCAATCTCTGTGGATTGTTACATACAGACTCAAATGACTCACAGACAAGCTAAGTGTCTAGATCATTACAACACAGTCTGTCTGACCGACTCCTGAGTCTCCAAGAATTATTAACTAACCAACTGACTGACCACTAGCTAACTGACTAACTAACTAACTAACCCTTTACAATACAAAATACAAGCTTTTATAGGCGGCCCGAAGGTCTTGCCATTACAACACTGTGGGCCTGTCCCAACACTAAACCCATACCCTAATTAGTGACAGTCGGTCCTCTCTATCCTTGAGGTAGCCGCTTCCCGTCACACCACAGCTCACTGCAGTCTTCCATGCTTCCCGACACTGACCATGGGTACTATGCACCGCTTCACTCTCTGTCCTTCGCCTTCAATGCTTGAGCCTCATTGCTCCTTCTTCTTTATGAGGGTCGCTGAGCCCTCCTGTCTTCTGCCGCTGCCTTCAATGCAGTGGTTGAGCTTTCTTCTCTCGGTCACTCGGGTACCGTTGCCTTCTTGAATTTTCTATATTAAAAGTCACGGTTTTTGGCTCTACTCTCCAGCTGGAAACGTGCTACGGCGTCGTAGCTCTGCCTTGTCTTCTTTCCGCCAAAACTATACCTTTCCGCCAAAACTAGCAGCTTCTTCTGTAGTTGCGGGACCCTGCTCCAGCATATAGCTAGGAACCATTTAATAATTGAGGATAGATTGACTTCACCTATTATATGTGCCACTAAGCGACTTGCCATCTTCAAAGTTTTTCAGAGGTTTCTTCTACCTAGAGATTTCGTCGGATCATGCTAGAGTGCATTAACAATAACCACCCTTAGCTCTTCTTTGACAGTGCAACCCTTTTCCATCTACTTACTGGTGGAGTTTTTGGAATCCTCCATCTGTTAGATTTTTATCATTCAAGCTAGCATTATGATCTTAGGATCTTTAACTGAGAGAATAACATGCACAACAATAAAACACAAGAGACAAGAGACACAAAGAATTTTTCTCGAGGAAACCATAAAGGAGAAAACCCCCATCTTCCTCAGGGATAGAATCAACACCAAAAGTAAAACCCAAAAACATAAATATGATCTCCCGATAGTAGCAATCTCTCTCTTGTCACACTAACTTCTCCTCTCACTCATGCGCCCCAATGAGTGAGTGTGTGTTTGATAAATAGAGAGGCTCACTCTCTATTTATAATCTTTCGTTCACTTGAAACCCACTCTAACATGTTGGCCTCACTTAACAATTACTTACTAGAGCCGACATCTCTATGAGTGTCTAATAACCCTAGTGCCCCACAACTTGTGGGGAATTTGCCTCCTCCAACCAACAAGGAGGTTTATCCTTAACACAATGGTGGGGACTATTTCCCTGACTTACAATGACTCACCTACGGTTGACTTCTCTAGGATAGTCTAATAACCCTACGACCCCATAACTGTGGGGACTTTAACCCCTAACCAATAGGAGGGTTACCCACAATGACTTGACATGACTTGACATGACTTGCTTATATTATATAAATTTCCCAGAATAAACATCAGGGTATGACATGACTCAAATACATTACAAATACATCCCGGAATAAACATCGGGTTACAATACATAAGAAATACGAATGAATACATTCCAAAGCTACAAATAGATCAACACTCCCTCTTAACTAGGAAGGTATTCTCTCGACACAATTTATCAGCACAATTCTTGTTCTCTGTATCATCTAGATCATCATTGAGTTCTCGTCATCTTCATCTGGATCTGGATCATCACTTGATCTAGATCATCACTCAATCTGGATCATAGTCACTGGATCTGGGTCATCACTTGATCTGGATCATCATCACTGTATCTGGATCATCATCATTGGACCTAGATCATCACTCGATCTGGATCATCACTTGGACATCATCATTGGATCTAGATCATCATCACTGAATCTAGATCATCACTCTATCTGGATCATCACTACTGAATCATCACTAGATATAGATCCTCACTTGATCTGGATTAGTACCACGGGTGCTATCTCATGATTCTTCTCATCACAGGAAGTTCTACAAAGCCAACCCTTTTTCATGCTGGTTGTATGCCTACCTCCTCGTAGGTCTTTGGTAGCCCTTATATTTGACCTATTCATCAGAATGGCCACCACTAACATTTGACCTACTCGTCGGAAAGGAACAGCACTTACATCTGACCTACTCATCAGAAAGGCATGCACTCACATCTGATCTTGTAGGAACCAATTCTACAGTCACATTAGAATGTCCCCCAGTCCCAGACTGAGCTACCTAGTAACTGACAAGGTGCCTCCATTCTCCCAGAGAATGGAAGTAGCCCTTACATCTAACCTATGCATCACAATGGCCAACACTCACATCTTCCATGGAAGGAAGCAATCCTCTCACCATGACAGAATGGCAACAACCCTTATATCTGATCAAGTAGGAAGACATCCCTCAATCACATTAGAATGGCCATGCTCTCACATCTAATCATGTAAGAATACATCTTACAGTCATATAAGAAAGGCCCTCAGTCCTAGACCGAGTATTCCTGGTAACTAGCCAGGCACCTCCATTCCAAGAATGGCATTTAGCGCTTACTTTTGATCATGTAGGAACCAATCCTATAGTCACATCAGAATGGCTCAGCACTCACATCTGACATGGAAGGAACCAATCCTCACCATGACAGAATGGCTTAGCCCTTACATCTGAAGTACTCATCAAAATGACTTACGGACTCATCATTTCCCCTTGGAGGGAACCTCGATCTGGAGAACACCAAGCTTCTACCTAAAGTACTCAAAATTTACTCTAGCCAATGGCTTCATCAACACATCAGCTATCTGATCATCCATCACAACATACTAGAGCTTCATTGCTCCCCTCTGCACCATATCCCTGATATAGTGATACTTGATCTCAATATGCTTCGACTTGTCATGGAACACTGGATTCTCTAACAACTTCACGCAACTCTGGTTGTCACAATGTATACAAGTAGCATCCATCTGGAGATCAAATAAATTAGATAGTAGCTTCCTTAGACATACTACCTCACAACTAGCTGAACAAGTTGCGACATACTCTACTTCAGCTGTACTCAGTGCCACACAGGATGGATTCTTTCTAAACAAAGATATCACACCTGATCCCATACTAAAGCAACACCCTGAAGTGCTCTTCCTATCGATGGCACTGCCTACCCAATTTGAATCAACATAACCCTCTAGGTTAATCTTCTTATTCGCCTCATAATTGAGCCCATAATCAATTGTACCCCTCAAGTACCTCAGAATATGATTTGCAGCAATTAAGTGAACATGTCTCGAATCTATCAAGAACTGGCTCAAGGTGTTCGCATCAAAGAAAATGTCTGCTCTCATGTTCGTCAGGTACATCAAGGACCCAATCATCTGATGATACATTGTAGCATCAACTGATTCTGATGAAGCATCACTCAACAGCTTTAGGTTCGATGCCATAGGTGTGGTCATGGCATTGTAATCCATCATCCCAGATCTCTACTGCATACTTCCCTTGTCCAAGGAAGATTCCATCTGCATTCTTCCACACCTCCATGCCTAGAAAATAGTGCATCGACACATAACAGGAGCATCACTAGTCTTTCGCATTCAATATTGAAGCGAAGGTTGGAATCCACTTTACTCTCAGTAAAGCTTGGTGTCATCAGTAATCTATCCATCCTGTCGTACCATATCGAACCTGAAGATATTCTGTAGTCACTCCCACTGAAGCGGAGCATCATACTCCCTCTGTCTTCCATACTCTATGCACTGAAACATTATGTACCGAAGTGAGAAGTAGCTTCCTATGCTACTAATATTCTATCTATACATCTAGTGTATAGAATTTTATCTTCAACCTTGTAGCAAAGGTTAAGATTTTCATCAAGCTCATCATTTATGTGTTTCAACTCCTACTAGATGCAAATGTCTCTTCGTAGTCTATTCCTTTTTTTCGTGAGAGGCCTCGTGCTACAAATCTTTCCTTATATCCCATGATGTTTCCATCTACTACATGATGGAACTATGAACTTCCCTTCATGTATCGATACAACATTCTAGACATCATTCTTCTTGAGCTGGTCTTCCCTTTATTCTTGGAAGGTTTTGCATCAACGATGTCGCTGCATTCGTCATATTATTTTTCATCTTGAATTGTCGTTACTTGTTCTTCGAAACAAGTCTCATTCTTCTTTTCTTGTAGGCGATTATGTATGCGATCTTTTCTACAAGTCAAATGCATTTGTATGGTTAGAAACATTTTATAAGGAATATTCATACTAAAAAGTTCTTATGCATAAATATATGATCATGCAACTACTCTAGCCAATACAACATTCATCCATATCTCACAGAAACTTTCTAGATGCCTTCCATCTCTACCGGGACTAGGGATGATTTTAAGAAACCATACTTATTTGAAAGTGTAAAAATGTTGGCAAATCTTACCAATTATTAAAACGCCAACTATAAAATGTTTGGCAATAGTTTTCAAAAAATATTTTAATTTCCAAGGATATTCTATTGTTTATATAATAATTTGACGATTTTTATGGTGGAAACCTTTTACCCCATCAAAATTGGGCGAAACAGGGCTTCAAAAAATGAAAAATGGCGAATCTTTTTTTGGAGAAAAACATGGAAAAATAGCCCATTGGGCTAAATTTCACCCCTAAAATTATCCTTGACCAGGACAAGATTGATATTGTGCACTAATCCAATATGTCAGCAAAGAGGTTTCATTCTAGATAAGTAGCAATGGAGAGTTGTATAGCACCATAAGCAACTTACCCATCACACGCATATTAGTAGTATACTGTCATTAATGCAAACATTATATCATGCATAATACATCAACTGAATATAAACTAATGCATAACAAAACAATATTATGAGATGACAATTGAATACTTATCTTTATTTGTTTCATGGGTAGACTCCTTCTTGAGCCTTCAGCTTCATTGTCTTTTTCATTAATGATAGCATCGTTTCTTATCCAAATGCTAAGGTGGATAAGGGGTTCTTCAAGAGTTGAGTTCTTCATATTCCTCATCGCTTGAGGGATCTTATTTGGATGGTGAGATCTTGATCTTCAGTTGCTCCCATCTTTTCTTCTCTTATGAGTCGAGCTTCTTCTTCTTCCCAGAGTCTGCTGAAATTAATCACTTCCTTCTGGCACACATTCCTCGCATGAATAAATTCCATGATTGTGGGAGGCCATTCAAGGTGGTTATCACCACTTCTGCATTCTTCACTTCTTCGTTTACCTCTTCAATTTGTTCTTTGATTTGAGATACCCATGTAAAGTATGACCGTATGGTCTCTGCATTCTAGATCTTCACATTCTTCAACTAGTTTCTCAAAGTAATATTCCGATTTATGTTCTTCTCTTCAAATAACTTGGTCAAGGAATCAAACATCTCTTCAGGTGTCTTTAAGGAAGTCACTTCTGGCATAAGGTGATCCTCTATTGACTCAACAATGATCTTCTTGACCTTGACCAAGTTCTTCTTGAGTAAGGCTTGAGCCTCATCTCCCTCTGGAACTAAAACCTCTCTACTCATGTAGGTGTCAAATTCATTTTCTTCACAGAGATCATATACTTCCATGCTTGGAATTTTTCAACTTCAACAAGATTATCATCAAGTTGACGTGATAGATCACTTTGAAATGAAAACCTCAAATGCAAATAGCAAAATATTAGATCTTACCAATTTGAGGTGTTCGTCCTCGTTCTAGGGATGGTTGATCTAGGGTTTATCAGAGAAACCCTAATTTTCAAAAATTGGAATATTTCAGATATTATTGGATAGAAATATAGATCTCTTCAATTTTTGCTGTCCAATGTACTCCTTTACTGAAAACAGTGGAGGGAATCTCCCGGAACAGGAAGCCCTAGTTTTCCAAATTCTTCTACAAAAATTCTTGTTACTGTTTCTACGGTATCTTTGACATTACTACTCCACTATGTCTAAAACTTTGCATTGAGGTAGAATCACATGTCCCTGTTCCAACACCATAGGGTTCATCAGAATTGGTTTCACCAATTGGGACTTATGATCCTTTTCCCAAGGTGACCTGTTAAAGGACTATCCAGAACAACAAAGTTGTATGAACTGCCACGTGTCACTGGTTCATCTTCTGGGTCTGAATATTAGACCAAAGAAAGTACAGACTGTTCCCTTTATATAATATCTTCATAAATTTCATTTGGACCTTTTTAGCCCAAGATATAGCAATTCTCCCCAGGTATCCTGTTTAGGGATGAATTCTAGAAGAGGTTGGAACCCTAACTTGGAGGGATCATATCTCCCAGAATATAGCGAATCTAAGGCTATATGCTGGAAAAAGTGTAAATAAAGATTTTATATTAGGCCTCTGCAATTTTCACTACCTGGGCCTTCTCCAAACTTGAGATATAGCGAATGTACCAAAACTTATCAATTTTATTATTTTAGGGTTTTTATAGCTCGGGGTCAGACTCGGGTTTGAATTTCCTGGAGTTTCACCCAACCAAAAATATTGTTCTAGGTCTCTAAACTTTGATTTTGATGAGGAGAAAAATCCTATGCCAAGCTCACTAAAAAATTCCTCTTCTGTATAAATCCCTAATTTCCTGCATCGAAAACTGAAAATTCTTGGAATTGAATTCCTCTTCGACAGAAAGATACACCCTTCAATGGAGAGTCAACCTAGCATACTTTTGCTGATAAATTATGGAGAGAGACCCAAAAAGTGAGAAGCCCTAGCTTCTGTAGTTGCACAATGTTTTCTTCTCAGGTTAGCTTTGATACCATGTTAGATTTTTATCATTCAAGCAAGCATTATGATCTTAGGATCTTTAACTAAGAGAATAACATGCACAACAATAAAACACAAGAGACAAGAGACACAAAGAATTTTCCTCGGGGAAACCATAAAGGAGAAAACCCCGCAACTTCCTCAAAGATAGAATCAACACCAAAAGTAAAACCCAAAAACATAAAGATGATTTTCCGACAGCAGTAGTCTCTCTCTTGTCCCAATAACTTGTCCTCTCACTCAGGCGCCCCAATGAGTGAGTGTGTGTGTGATAAATAGAGAGGCTCACTCTCTATTTATATTCTTTCATTCACTTGAAACCCACTCCAACATGTAGGCCTCACTTAACAATTACTTACTAGATCCGACATCTCTAGGAGTGTCTAATAACCCTAGTGCCCCACAACTTGTGGGGACTTTGCCTCCTCCGACCAACAAGGAGGTTTATCTTTAACAAAATGGTGGGGACTATTGCCCTGACTTAGAATGACTCGCCTAGGGTCGACTTCTCTAGGATATTATAATAACCCTACAGCCCCATAACTATGGGGACTTTAACCCTTGACCAATAGGAGGGTTACCCACAATGACTTGACATGACTTGTTTATATTATAGAAACTTCCTAGAATAAACATCGAGGTATGACATGACTCAAATACATTACAAATACATCCTAGAATAAACATGAGGTTACAATACATAATAAATATGGATGAATACATTCTGAAGTTACAAATACATCCACACCATCTCACTGGGACCCATCAAATATCTTTTGGTGTTGACCTAGAACAAGTTACTAACAATATTGTGGAGCTACACGTGCTAAAATTAGCACCTTGTTTGGCAATTCATTGTCATGTCCAATAGATTCAAATTTTAGGATATTCAAAGTTGGTCATTGATTGGATAAGCAACAAAAGGAGCCTAAAAAATATCCATCTAGTTCCTTTATATGAGGACATTACAAGTCTACTGGATTTATTCTAAAATACTTATTTTCAACATATTTATCGTGAAAGGAATCAAGAAGCAAATCTTATTTTGAAAAGACGCATTTTGCTTGAAGGAGGTGTATGGCAGATGGGTGCATTGATGTAGTGGAATCAACAATGGATCCAAGAAGATTTAGAGAGTTTCTTGACTAATGGATTTTTTATATACTTATCCATGATCAATTTTTGTACTTATATGTATATATGCTAACTAGGGTTTATACTATATCCTGGATGTTCTAGGAATATTTTTTTGGGGATGTCTATCCCATTACTTTGCTTTATGCTAAAATTTATCATAATTTCAATGGAATATAGGAGGTTTCATATCCTAGAGCAATTCATTGTTCCTACTTGCCTAAAATCAAGGTGTAATGTTGATCTCTATACACTAGTTTTTTTACTTCAATATAAAAATGAGATCTATGTGTGTGTGTGTGTGTGTGTGTCTATATATATATATATATTTGTGTGTGTGTGTGTTAAAAATTATAAGATGATCAAATTAGTATTAATGGGTATGAATAGGTAGTAGAAGTGGACATAACGATTGAGATTGGATTGTCTTCCAATTGTACATGAAACTTAACAAATTATTTTCATATTTTTATAAGGTGAAAAAAATATAGAGAGAATGAAATTGAAAAGGAAGTTGACTCAATTGATGATTTTGGTGCATCTTCTAGTTACAAAGTGGTTAATATGACAATTGCATATTAATGTAACTAATAATGTGGAAGGGTTGGTTAATTTATCTAAAGAATATGGAGAATTAAATGACCTAATAAATGTAAGAGAGGGAATTAGGATTCTATAAATCCATTTCAATCATAGTGAACTTCAATATTTCCATTCATAGCGTCCCAACTTGTCAAAATGATGATGTGATTAAAGTGAAATGTACAATTTGTAGTTGGTGATATGAAGATGTTAAAACTTACCATTACCATTAATAATAAAAAATGGGAAAAAACAATATTAAGAGCATTAAAATGTATGATTTTTTACTAATCTTTTCCTATACCAATTCAACTTAACTCTATTGATTTGTAAAATTTCATAAAACTACTATAGATAAGAGTAATGTTTAGAAAAATAAGAATTATTTTGTAGTTTTTAAATAAATTATTTTAA
>LPNX010509846.1:81425-91780 GCA_001517045.1 Pseudotsuga menziesii
GGCGTGCCCGTGTGAGTGTAGGAACACTTCTTTTAGGTTCATTGTTTGCATGTCATTGTGTGTAATAGTATATTGAATCCAAAATGTGTAGTGGGTGGATTAAATATGGAAACTAGCACTACATTTTCTGCATCCATGGTCTACTATGCATGTGGAGGTTACGAAGCTCAAAGATGAAACTCTCAAATTCACACAATTGGACAACAAGTAGAACATTGGAACTCCATATAAGAAACCTTTAACACACAAATTTGGTGCTATCGTCAGTGATGTATCAACATTTTTTGGATTTGTGTGCTAATGTGTGTAACAATACAATCAAACTAGAATGTGTATTGGGCACATTAAAAAATGACACCAACATAGATATAAAGCAGGGTCTAATATAGGTCTCAACAATGCAAAACTGAAGGATGCATATCTCAAATTCACACAAGACCAAAATATCCAAAATTGAAACTTAAGAAAATTCACCTCGGAATTTTGCAGATATCCAGGTGCATATAACCATTCTATTTCAATGCTATGACTTCCACAGACCCATCTAAACCCTAGAATCACATCCAACTCTCAGTTGCTATTATTGAAGTCGCATACCTTAGTCCCCATGTAAACCAAGGCATGATATGCACCTCGAGGTGGCAAATATGAAAAATGAATCTCTCAAGTTCACACAAATGACTTATATACAAACAATTCTACACATTAAAACTAGTTCATGCAATTTGAAGGTGCACATGAAATGGGCTTGTTCTGTAATATCTGGGTGCACATAAGGACCATATTTAGATGGGTTTGTGCTAGTGTATACAAACATAATAAAATACTTACTTTTGTCTTCTTCATCCATCAACGATAGCGTCTCATGCTTCTACCCAAATCATTTTATGTTATAATTCATGCAATTTGGTTAAGTTTTTTTTCTGAAGCTCTTGGGGTCGAATTTTGGAAAACATTTACTATAAAAAAACAATATATTGTTAGTCTTTCCATAACAACCAGCAAATTTTGTTGACTTGTAAAAAACAAAACGTTAAACATAGTTTAAGTGTAATAGTTTTGAGTAGTTTTAACAGATGCTGGAGAATGAGGTTATAGAAATGAAGTGATGTATTGATGTCAGAACAATTAATGCTGGGAATTTTTTATTTTTTTGTGATGTGCATTGCCTTTTATTATGTGCAAATGGAATCTTCTAGATCCCCGAGACAACGTGACCCTTGGCTACACAGAAATAATACGTACATTATTGTTACACTTGGAATCACTTGGAATATCAACAAATAATTGATATGAAAATATAATGATAAAAGTAGCCAAAATAGTGGCTGCTGAGACTATAAATTTACATTATAATTTACTCAATCTATGCCATATTTATCATAGAAGAAGTTAACAAATTGACCTTCTGAGTTTGAGATGATCAAGGATTAGTGCCAAAATCAATAGGATCCATCATTCTACTTATATGGTACATATTGATCTCCTAATATTTACTAAAGTGAATGACTACAATCTATATAGAATAATTATAAAATTAAAACAAGCATGAAGCATACCACTATAGATCATACTTTGGACTTCAACTTATATCATCTAAACTATGGTTTCTTTAGTCTAGTTGAATAGAATTGATCCTTGTCATACATTATTGTTACACTCGTAATCTCTGACCGCAATCACAATGTCGCATACAAGAACCAAAGGACATTGAAAGTTTGTGGTTATTAGTCAAGATATGGTTACTTCCTTATTTAAACCGAATCACCATAATCCCTACAAGAACGTAGTCCATCCTTGAAATGGTGGAAGAGATTTTCATCCCTCACTATATTTGGTAATCTCAAAATCATGGAGATGAAATTAGTGGCACTATGGAATTCATCACACATACGGACCTTTTTGTGATTTGGATAGGAGTATTAGAGTTTGTACTAATAATCCCAAAAGAAATGGCTAGCTTCTAACCATGACTACCAAGCATTTTTTCCTTCTCCTCTTCCTCCACATTGCACAGGACAACATCCATGTTAGCTGAATACCATGCCTCCTTCATATTCCCATCTAAACTCTCTAACATTTCATAACTTCGTCAGACTGAGGGTGTGATCTATCTCCTACATAAAATGTATGAACTATGTGGCTCACCTTGATGAATCTTGATGAAGCTCCATTCTGGTGGTGTTACCGGTTGGAATGGAAGGTCTTTCTACAAGCAAGCATATGCATAAGGAGTGACCACTGTCACCTTAGTCACTTATCCTTAACTACTTGAGTATATTGTTGATCAATGCCTAATGGAGTCAAGAATAAAATATGAGTGATACAGGTGCACTCTCAGAAGATATGTGGATATTTAACAAACTAGTTCCAGTATGAGAATAATGGATAACCATAACTAATTCATTATCGTTGAACCACAATCCATGTATATAAAATACATTATTAGCTATGTGTAGCAATTATGGTTCAAATATTATGCAGCAATGTATGATGTAAATAAATTAAGAACTAACCCTAAACTAAGAGCAAAACTAACCTAAAATTAATCTAAAGCTAACTTAAAACTAACCCTAGACTAGATGTGTGAGAAGATGAAATGTGAATACCTAGGAAAACCCTAGCATGATCCCTACCTAACCTAGGGTTTCTAAGGAGGAGCGCTAACCTAGTGAAGGAGGGTCCTAGGTTAAGCAACTAACTTGGTAAAAGCTAAGGAGAAAACCTAGGGCACCCTCATAGGAAGGTGTGTCATTTTTTCTAAGGCGGTATGAAAGAAAGAAGTGACCTATCCTAGGTAAAAGTGCATCTATAAGGCTACCACTAAGACATGAGACATGCACATCCACCAACATCCAGCAAAAAGGTAAGAAGCATGACCTCCTCGTGCTTTTGTTTATCCAACAAATTGAAGCATCACCAAAAAAAGAGATTCACCAAATAATTACCAGAAAACAACTTGCATTAACCAAAAGACTTCCTCACCACGTGCACATCCATCCAGAGAAAATCCTAAGTAGGGTAAAACGTGAGCATAGTGTTTTATCCCCTCAGTTCTTATTTGAAAATGAAAGTGAGGAGATCTATTTATATGATCTCACACTCACTTATTAAGGCATACATGCCTTAAAAAAATTAATTTCATAATTATTAAATGTCAACTTAAAATTAAAATAAAATAATAATAAAATATAAGCTAAGGTAGGCTACTTTGGGTATTTACACCCCCAAGTGCCAAAACATGCTCAAATGGGCGAATAGATCCGAACAAAATTCCAGAGCGGGATGGATGGAGGGATTTATACCCCATATATCCCCTAGAATACTCTAAAATCCCTCAACTCCCTCCTTAAAGCATGGAAACAACCTGACATGGAGGATTCCTTTTTCTGGGAAAAGAAGGCCAAGGAGAGCAAGAACCCACTTACTGAAGGGAAAAAAGAGTGTATGAAGAGGCTGCGACCAAAGACTAGTGTTGCATAAATTAAGTAGAGGACATGAGAGTGCACAAGAAGTGAATGGATCCATGATACCCATTGGTGAATCGTAAAGGGCCCCAGACACCTACCCTAAGGTTAAAAACCTCTTTAACGGGAAGTAGGAAATGCCATTAAGCCATAGTACCCTCAAAGGAGGACCAAAGGGTCCATCATGACCTCAATTGCTCAATAAAACCCCTCCTGGTTGAAAATTTTGGCTCTCTCTCCCTGAGGTACACCTGAAGGTGTGAAGGGTACAAGTGCAGCGTAATGGCTCCAACTGCAGGATGAGCGCTCTTCCTAGTAGTGCTCAAGAACCTGTGATTATCCTGGTACCTATAGACCTACACACATATAAAATTCTTGAGATATGAAAAGCATCTAGAGGTAGACACTTCTATCCTACCTTGTTCGCAAAATGAGTGAAACAAACTGAGAACAATAGACAAACTAGACATGAAATGCAACGCACAGAAAAATGCCTAATGCAACTAAACCTACCTACTCTAAAAATGGTAATCAAAACAAGTTAAGTGAAATCGTACCACCAATGTAACCATTTAAGTAAGAAATTCATACCTGCCATCTTTCGTTTATCCTTTAGTGTAATCCAATACAATACCTTAATGATTATACATTGAGTTTGTACTAGGATCTTTATCTTTATGAGTGCGGGAAATTGAACCTTCTTAAGAACTTGAAAAACTTGAAACTAGTGCCATGGGGAAGCATCACTTTGATGGGATTTATTGATCATATTCTTCTAGTGGGCTTATATATCGAATACCTCCACCATACACATCTTCTAAAATATTTTTCCTAAAAATCGCCCATGAATCCTGAACTTGGGAGGCTATCTTTGGGATTAGACTTTGCAAATATTCATATGAGAGATGCAACCCGTCTCTGCATTTACTGAAGCTTTGATTTGTACATACAAGTATATCACTTATCATTTCCATAATCATGTTAGTAACCCCAATAATGTTTGAACTATTGAAATTGTCAACAATATAGCCTATATCTCCATGCTTCAAATGAAAATATAAATAATAAGTATTATCAAGCTCACAGATGAAAATCATACATGTCCACCTACCTTCCTCAATATTGTTGAGATGTATCATTAAAGGCTTTCCGATGTAGGGTAGAGCAAGATGAACAAATTCTTCTATGATTCTTGAGGGGCACAACTAAAAGTGATAAGCTAGGCTCGTCATCTATTGAATATCCACAAAAGAATCCTCTGTGTGACATGCTTCCCTGCAGGATGAGTATGGTAACTTGACATCATGGAAGAATCACCAGAGATATGGGGTTCCAAATATTTGAACTTTTCATCATAATTGGCCATCTATATATAACAACAATTTGCAATTCTGGTGTTGTTCCATCTTCAATTATGGTGGCAATATGATTGATCCATTCTTTTCCATTAAGCTTATAAGGGGAAGGAATGATCATATCTCTTTCAACAGGGTCTTCATAAGTTATGTCTTCAACATCCTTGCTGGGGTGACTGAGAGTTCATCTTCCCAAATAGTGTCAAGTTCTGGCTCTTCGTGAGTATGGTAACTTGACATCATGGAAGAATCACCAGAGATATGGGGTTCCAAATATTTGAAATTTTCCTCATAATTGGCCATCTATATATAACAACAATTTGCAAGTCTGGTGTTGTTCCATATTCAATTATGGTGGAAAAATGATTGATCCATTCTTTGCCATTAAGATTATAAGGGGAAGGAATGATCATATCTCTTTCAATAGGGTCTTCATAAGTTATGTCTTCAACATCCTTGCTGGGGTGACTGAGAGTTCATCTTCCCAAATAGTGTCAAGTTCTGGCTCTTCATGAGTAGCTTAAACTACTTAAACTGCTCAGTGGTTAACTTCCTAAAATATACACCTTGGCCATTAATTAAGCCACCGAGAAATCCATCAAACATATTGTCTGTTTATCAATGTGGCATGTGGAGGTTCACCTTCCACTTTATTTATAGTTGTTCTAATTTAGAATTGTGTGCTATCATTCATTTCTATGTTAACTCCTTTCCCACACAAGATTATGGTGTAGGTGTTTAGTAGCCGCAATATGTTTAGTTTAAATAAGAAAAATTTTCTGTCTAAATTAGAATAGTTTAAAGAACATTATCTACTGCATGATGTCTTCTACGAGCACTTGCTCTTCGAGTTACTGGCAATTTGTAATGATAATTCTTATTTCAAAGTTGGAATGAACATAATGTTTTTTAAAACTTGTGTTTTATACAATTTTTTTTATCACAACAATATCTAACAAGAGTTCCATTTTATTTTTTTGCAGCTCTCTTACAAGAGTTCAAGTTGTGAACTTGAGGAATAGTAAAGAAGATGAAATATCATCAAATATTCTTGTGAATATGTATGCACAAGTACAGAGCAGTCTGATAAAGTAATGAGGATCTGGATTAACTTTTTGGAACGCATGTTCGGTGTACCCACCTCGACCCAAGCCCAATTGTGTGAGGAAACAGAAGAGGGGGTAAAAGTTTAGAGCTCTCATGTAAGGAATGTTGATGTATATGTTAGAGGAAATTTTGTTGGAAATGAAGCATTTCCTTGTGTATAAAATATTACAACTAATAGTAATTAACTCCGAGTATGCAATAAGAGGGAGAAGTGTTAGAAGCCCACGAGAAAGGACTTCACTCAAGTTTTTTACTTTTTCTTTATTTTAATGATTCTTTTTTTCTAATATTTTATTAATTATTATGTAATATTGATGCTTATTAATTACTATTTAAGATTTAATTTAGATTGATGTATATTATGAACAATGGAGGATATGAAAATTGGAATACAATGGTTTCTTTCAGAGCTATATGTTTAGGACTGTGTTGATGGGAATTGGATGACAAAAATAAATAAAATTATGATGTTATTGAAATTATAATTTGGATAAATTTAAAAGCTATATAACATATTTTAAACAAGGTAATTTTAATAGTTTATATATATATTTTTTTATTTAGCTCGAGGGGAATCGGTAACTTGTCAAACTTGCTTGGGCTAGGCCCAGGTTCAAATCCGGTGCTGCCACTTAATAGTTTATATTTATTAGAAACTATTCATTTAAGTAGCGAGGGTACCCATACCTGCGGTAGGGTACACGTACCCGTACTGAGAACTTGGGTACTCATAGGGTACGTCTCTTGTCATACCATGCAGTACCACATACTAGGTCCACGTACTCGAGACTCCGTTATTAAAAAGGGGTACTCTATGGGTCCAGCCGACTCAGTCAAATGCAATCTATTGGCGAAAATGTAATGATCCCCCACCAAATCTGAACTAATTTTTGCCAACTAAGTATGGAGTCTGGTTTATGACTTATGTTAAACACTTTGTAACACTGTCCAAATTCCGCTAAATACTGTCCAAATCTCGTAGATTTATTTTACAATGATTTACATTGAATTTTTTTATGGTTTTGTGTTCAGCACTCATGGAACATAATTTGACTACCAAATGTGCACATAAAAAATATACTTATCTAGTTAATACTAAGAAATAAGCTCACATCAATGGAGGAATATATTTGGCAATTTGCAATTTTTTATTGCCTATAAAAGTAGTACAAATAGGTGTTTAAAATAAGATTTCCAGTGTACATTCATGTCTAAGTTTGATTTTCTGTTACACTTGCATGGTACAATGATTTATCAAATTTTATGTAACTTCCAATGTTCCAATTGCTATCTACTGAATCTATGATTTATCAAATTTTATGTTTCAAAATTTCACTGAATGTTCATTGTTCAAATAATCAAATGTTCATTTTTCAAATAATCATCGAATTTACAATTATGAATCATGATTCATAATTTATAAAGAAATCTACATGCATGTATGATGTGACTATGACATATATATATATAAAGTGCCCCCCACATACCTAAGTACCATTTTTCAAAAAGTTGTGTCCCCGTATCCAAGCTTCCTCGCAACTTAGCTATTCATCATATTATCATGAATTATGTTTTATTTGCAATATTAATAATTAAATTAAGTTTTATTTTTGAGAAATATTAATTTGTATTTTGTATTGTGTAAAATTTTTTTCATTTTTTTTAATTTGATGATGACGATAGAGATTAACCTCCACTAAAACAAATTTGGTCTATCCACGAGTTAGAAGTTATCAAATCATTGTAAAATTGTCTTTCTATGATAAAAAAGCTTAGAAATAAGCATTCCTAGGTGGTCATAGTTTGGACATGTTACAAGATCATGGAGGTTAGAATTGTAGCAAAGATCAGGAAACTGGGATCAAATGCAGAGCACTGTAAAATAAAATGGCATTCATCATCAACTCTCATTGACTCATAGAACTTGCAAATCCTTTCCATCCATGGTGTTTTAGGAATTGCACATACCTATTTTTTTCTATGAGGCTCATGGGAGTTCATTCTTATCTTGGCTATATTAATTTTTTCTTCAACTAGTTAAGAAAGGCAAATATTTTTTATCTTATAGATTAGGTCTAATGACATATTTTTAATATCTTAATTTTCTTTTAACTTATAAATATTTCTTGTCACGCATTTTCTCTTTATACTTAGTATTTTTGAGGTAATTAAAATTTAGCAAACTAGCATTTTGGTCAATTCCCCCTCCGATTTAACTAAGAGACGACGTCTTTATACCATCCTCTCTTAAGTTGTAGATGGTATTGACTCGAATTTAAAGAAATTGTACGGAGTCTCTAGTCTTCTATGTTATTTATCATGTTCTTGTACATCAAGTACCTAGTCATAACAATGTTTTCAATGGGGGGAAGACCCAGTTCCATAAGGAGAATAGGATAGAGTGTATTGTTTTTAATTTTGAGGTTATACACACTGTGATAAGACATTTTTTAATTTTCTCAATCTTTCTCTAGCATTCTCGAGAGATGTTTCAACTCCAAACTTAACAACAATACAAGATAACGGGAGTGAAAAAAGTTTTAAAAAGGAACTTCTTATTATCCCACATCACTAGATTTGTTGATTTACAATTGTTTTGTAGGCCAAAATAACCTTTCCACCCTCCATTAATCATTTTCTCAATGCTTGAGATTATGATGGATATCAATTTCGAGCTATCTCTAAGAGGACACTTCCTCCAAGCTGTTATTGTCATATTCAAAATGAATTTCTTTCTTGGACTTGATAATCATAACTTTTTTTTGTTGGTGTCAACACACATACCGATGTTAAAGTAGTGATACTTAAAAATACTCAATTGTTTATCAAAGTTAGAGGGGCACCTTTCCATAACAATAATGATCGTCAACATAGAGGAGGATGAGGACTATTCCACCTAAGGTTGTTCTAGAGAACCTGCTTGTTCTAAACAAATTTCTAACTTATTGATGTATATGCTGAAAAGGGTGGGGGAGAGGGGGCATCCTTGTTTAAATCCAATATTAAAATTAATATATCTTGACCATCTCTTAGTGCTCTTAAATTTGACATGATTTTTCTTGTACAACGTCACATAGTGACTCTCAACTCTAAAGGAACCTTTGGCCCTTCTAATCTATTCCACAACTTATTTCTAGTCATAGTATCAAAAGAGTTCCTAAAGTTCATAAATAATCATAAGGGGCTGGATTTAATATTACGACATTCCTTCACAAGTATCCCAAGTGTAGTTAGGTTCTTAGTGGTAGAGTGATGTCTCCTAAATCTTGCATGGTCATTAATCCACATACATTTTATATTTAATTTATTAAATATATTAAATTAAATATTGTAAGAAATGAAAATTAATTTTCCAATATTTAAAAAATATATCTTTTATAATTAATTAATATTATCAATGTTATTAATTTTATGTATTTTACATATAATTGTTAATTATAAAAAAAAATAGAATTTAAAAATAGAATATATTTTATAATAATTACTTGTTTTCATGAACAAGAGCCACGAGGTTGTAATGTTCTTGTATTCTACTTTTATTTTTGCCAACTTAATATAGGTATTATCTTTTTGTGTTTGCCAACTTAATATAGGTATTATTTTTTTGTGTTTAGGAATCTTAAATCTGCATGGGAATGTGAAAGGTATATAGTGAATTTATTTACTCATTTTCTCTTAATCTTTATAAATAGAACTACAACATCAAAATCAGTAACCAAATATATATATATATATATATATATGAATGGAAGAGAAAAAGGACAATAGTTGTTGATGCCTTCTTCACAATTATAAAAAAGTTTGCTTTACCCAAATTATAATTTTTCCAATCTAAAATAAACATGTCTTTTTCTTAATATCCCTCCCTCTTTTGAACTTTGAAATAAGCTAGAAATTTCCACAAGACTAACCTCATTTAGAATGGAACATCTTGTTTATCAAAATTATCCAAGTCCTTTTTAAACAACCTATCTATGATACACTTTGGTGTTTATTTGATG
This sequence comes from Pseudotsuga menziesii, assembly GCA_001517045.1. NCBI lineage: Eukaryota > Viridiplantae > Streptophyta > Pinopsida > Pinales > Pinaceae > Pseudotsuga > Pseudotsuga menziesii. The sequence continues at coordinate 91,356 of LPNX010509846.1, forward strand.
TCGTTGCTTCATGCCTCATTTTCTCTCACTCTCTTAGAATCTAGATTGCAACTATTATTCTCAAATTCTAGTAGGTTGAAATTTATATCCCCTTTAAATAAATTAGGATCTACATCTAAGTTGTCAGTGGCTTGATAACAATCAACATTTCTTGACACCTACATCTCATACTTGACATCTTCAACAGATGTGAATATACCAAAAGTATCATGACTCGATGCCTGTGGTTTGTGCTTATTGGTGCAACTAGTTGATTTTATTAGTTTCACCTATTTAATTTGGTTTCCTTTACCATACAAAGGGTATTTGTTTTTGTATATTAGTATATTTTTTTGTTGTTTCAGTATTAACAACTTGGAAAGATTTATACAATGTTAAACCATTTAACGAAAATTAAACAAGGTTAACAAGAAACATAAATGTAA
>LPNX010509846.1:92045-103030 GCA_001517045.1 Pseudotsuga menziesii
TTAGTGGCATTCAAAATTTGGGATTAGGAAAACTAGTTTTCGCATATGCAGATGATGTTAATTGATTTGGAAGAGGGAGAATAGTTGAGTGATATTCTAATTTATCCCCATCCTCTAAAATCAATTGTTAATCATACTTCATATTAGAAGCCACTAGTATAAAATGAGATATAAGTGACTAAAAAATGACCAAAATATGCATATAAATGACCACTTTTGATTTGGTGATCACTGGTGGCTAAAGGTGACAAAACAAATGGTCTTATTTAGTTCGATCATTTATATCTTGCCTTGTAATCATTAATTTGGTCCTATATTTGGTAATTAATTGTGACAATTAATGACTAAATATATGAACAAATTAATAACTAACAATATGACCAAATTAATGACCACAAGAAAAGAGATAAATGACAAACTAAATATGGCCACTGTAATGTCCCCAAAAATCAGAAAAAAACATTTATAGGCTAGTAAAAACTACTTAGATGGAACATTCTTGACTTGAGGAACTATATCGTACACTTCATGTACCACTGTTTACTCATAAGCTATTCTTATGTTTTGTCATTTACTTTTAGTCATTATTATTAATGTATTTTAATTTCGATGTCGTACTTATGTTTACTCCTTAGTCTTATGTTTATACATATGTCGTGTATGTATCGTTACTGGATTTAAATGCTTCGTCCTTTTTGCATAGTCATACTTGTTATTTATAAAGTCCTAACTTAACTTTGTTTGTGGAAACAAAGTGGGCGGAGTGGCGGGACACATTCTCCCATGACGGTTTGAGAGGTAAAGGTGTTTACTTGTTCACAGGCTTACTTAGTTCTATGAAATAAGGCACCTATTTTATTTCTTATGAGTTCATACTTTGGTGACAGGGTATTATTTAAAGAGTACTGAATGTATTGATCCTAAACGACCTATTGCTAATTGTTATGGTTCCTTACCGACTCAGATTCATAACGTGGTAAGTGTTGTTTCGTCAATTTAGCTATCACAACTAAATCTCCTGTACATTACTTATACTTACTTATGGTTTATGTTTCATCTTTTCATACTTAATATAATCTTGTTATATGTTTGTTTTATTAAAAACTATTAACATCCCCTATGTTTTCTTATTGGAGGCTGTGATCTTGGCTTTAAAACTAGACCTTTGATTTTTAAGGGAGTTAAATGTTAACATGGCATATTCCATATGCCATGTTCACTAAGCATTAATATTAGGACAATTGCATTGTATTAAGTTAAGTACTTAAGCATATGGTTTATATGTTATTTTTGTTTTATGCCTTGTGGCTTAAACCCTGGTCTAGCACATGCTATATATGAACTACGTACCCATGATAACCTTGCTATAAAAAAAACCATGTAATATGTTACCTTGTGATATGATTTGGAGTGGAAACATATCATATCATTTGACCCATATACGTTGGGGTTTAATGAATTGCATGGTCGTGGGGACTATTGCTTGGCAATGTTTTCAAACTATGGCAAAGTGGGTTTTTGTCTTTGATGTTGGAAACCAGGTGGTGCCATTAATGCACCTTGGTTTTTTTGGAAACCCATACTTAGGATTGTCTCATGATGGTTTGGTCATTTAATTTGTCAATTGGGTTTTGGTCTTGGCTCTGCATAGAGGTAATGGAGGTGACCTCCAGACTTGCAAGGTAAGCTTCACTTAGGGTCTTATTTCCTACTATTTTTTGTTGATTTGAAGCTTCCTTCCTTGCCATACTTCTAACTCAAGGTTTCATTGGTTGATTGCAGGTGCCAAGGTATGAGGAAGAGCAATATGTCTCAAGCTCGATCGAGGTTTTGACTATGAGGGAAATGCAAGGTATGCCTTGTTGACAAGATTATGCTTGTTGTCTCTCAGCCTATGTGCATTTTGTTTCACTGTTTGGTTGTGGGCTTCTCTATGATGTTTGAATTCGCCTCCGAGCTTGTAATGCATAGACTTGGGATTTTAAATTAATGGGTGGTGTATTAGTTGTGGAGTATATTTACGTTTTCACAAGCTTTGTGTATTAAAATTTGGGTTTTGTAAATCATATACGAATTTGGGATTTTGATCCATGGGATGCACCATTGCTTGCAATGGTGCCATAACCTATTGGCATGCATGTGTGTACTTGACTACGATTATGATATTATTGTGCATAATGTAATTACTCTACGTTTTGTGAATGGCCATGGTTATTATGCTTACTATATGTGTGGATGGAATTTATGCTGCTTTAATGGTTTATTATCATGGTTTATAAATAGGCATATGTCTTCGGTGTGGTTGTTGTGTTGATTATTTATATTTGGTATGCCATATATGGCTTAGGTGAATGTTGCGTAGCTTCAGGTGGTTGTTTACCGTTATGATTTCATGGGTTTAGTATATAATGTGGATTATTTAAATATGTTATGGGTGCAAGCCCACGATGGAGTTGTTAAATTTTCATATGCTTAGCTAAGACATAAGTATTTCATTTCATTTTTCATAACAAAAGCATACAAACAGGTTCACTGAAAGATAGACAAGCACAACCATACAAAAGGAACACAAAGATTTATCTTGGTAAAACCCTAGAGGGAAAAACCCAGCAAAATCTTCCTCAATATAGATGCCCCAAAAAGATAAAAGATAAAACCAGCAAGGAGATCAAAGCCTAATCCTCCTCCTTCTCCAGCTACTTTTCTTCTCCACTAATGCGCTACAAAAGTGAGAGTGTGTGTCCTAAATGAGGAGCACTACACCTCTATTTATATTTGTCTGTTCACTTAAGTTAACTCATCTATCATGTAGGCTTGAGTTAATCATGTAGGCTCAAGTTACACATGTAGGCTCAAGTAACACTGGGGTGCTAATGACCCACCTTTACAATTAGAGGGGACTGCCTCATGACTCTTATTATTTCTTCCGATTAGGATCATCAAGGTACAAAGTAATACAAGTGGTTCTCTCGGTAGGACCATCGGCGATCACAAAGAAATACATATAGAATATTCTTCGAAGTTACAATATTTCAACACTCCCCCTTAAGGACAAGGGTATTCTATAATGACATCAACAAAAACAATAATAGGAGGGAGATAGAGAAGATCATCAACATCATCAGGGTGATACATCTATAAATCATTGGAATCTTTTCAACATCATGTAGTCTTCATCTTCAATCTTTAGTCTTCAGCATAATCAATACATTGACTGCTTCGCTCAGCAACATCTTCAGCATCTTGACTCTTCAATCAGTAGCAACATCTTCAGGACTTTGACCTTTTGATCAGCAACATCATCTTCAACACTTTTACCTTTTGATCAACAACATCTTCTTCAGCACTTTGGCCTTTCGATCAGCAACAACAACATCATCATACTTTGATCTTTAGATCAGGATCATCATCAAAACATCAACATCATCATCATCAAAATATCAGCATCAAAATATCATCATCATCACACTCTAATATTTCAATCAGAATCATCATTATCATCAGCCTCTGATCTTTCGATCAGAAACATCATCAACCGAACATCATCATACTCTAACATCAACTCATCATCATATTCTGATCTTTTGATTAGTACATCATCATCATCATCATACTTTGATAATATGACATCATCATCATCAGGATCTCATCATCATCACATTCTGATCTTTCGATCAGAAACATCATCATCATCATCGCATTCTGATATTTCGATCAGAAAACATCATCATCATCATCAGCAACATCATAATCATAAGCAACTTCTAATCTTCCGATCAGAAAACATCATCATCATATTCTGATCTTTCGATCAGAAAACATCATCATCAACAAATTCTGATATTTTGATCAGAGAAACATCATCATCGTCATATTCTAATATTTCAATCAGAGAACATCATCATCGTCAGCAACAGCATCATCATCATATTCTAATCTTTCAATCAGAGAACATCATCATCATCAGCAACTTCTAATCTTTCGATCAGAGAAACATCATCATTATCATATTCTGATTTTTCAATCAGAGAACATCATCATCATCAGCAATAGCATCATCATCATATTCTGATCTTTCAATCAGTACATCATCATCATCATAAAAACATCAACATCATCAAAACATCAACATGATCCTTTCTTTCAGAATTATGGGATTTAGGTCTTTATGGAGTTACCAATGATCCTTCCTTTCGGAATTATGGGATTTAGGTCTTTACGGAGTTACTAATGATCCTTCCTTTTGGAATTACGGGATTCAGGTATTTACAGAGTTACTAATGATCCTTCCTTTTGGAATTACAGGATCAACACATTTCTGGAACTCAAACAATCCTTCCTATTGGAATTACGGGATCAACACATCTGTGGAACTCAAGCAATCCTTCCTATTGGAATTACGGGATCAATTCAATGATCCTTCCTTTCGAAATTACGGGATTTAGGTCTTTACGGAGTTACTAACAATCCTTCCTTTCGGAATTATGGGATCAACATAGATGTGGAACTCAGACAATCCTTCCTATTGGAATTACAGGATCAACACATCTGTGGAACTCAGATAATCCTTCCTCTTGGAACTACGGGATCAATTCAATGATCCTTCCTTTCAGAATTACGGGATTTAGGTCTTTACGAAGTTACTAATGATCCTTCCTTTTGGAATTACGGGATCAACACATATGTGGAACTCAGACAATCCTTCCTCTAGGAATTACGGGATCAACACATGTTCTTGAGTACCAAAGTTCAAGGATTATACAATCCTACCACATTCACGGGCACCGATATCTCCAGATACATTTTGAACCGAGGTTCAGAGATGATGCAATCCACCACTTTCACGGGGGCCGAGACCTTCGGATACATTTTGAACCGAGGTTCAAGGATGATGCAATCCACCACTTTCACAGGGGCCGAGACCTCCGGATACATTTTGAACTAAAGTTCAGGGATGATGCAATCCTACCACTTTTACGGGGGCCGAGACCTCCGGATACATTTTGAACCGAAGTTCAGGGATGATGCAATCCTACCACATTCACGGGGGCTGAGACCTCCGGATACATTTTGACCTGAAATTCAGATATGATGCAATCCCACCACATTCATGGGGGACGAGACCTCTGGATACATTTTGAACCGAATTTCAGGGATGATGCAATCCCACCACATTCACTAAGACCGAAGTCACCGGATCTATTTTGGACAGATGTCCCAGGATGATACAATCACTATTCATTCTCGAGGACCGAGGTCTCCAAATCACTTTAGGGAAAGTGCCTAGGTATGATACAATTCCACTGCAACATCACTACTCCCCCTTTTGAGGAAGGTATTTTCGAACAACACCAATCTTGTCTCGAAAGTGTTCGAACTTTACTCGAGACAGAGGCTTCATCAGTACATCATCATTCAAACCATCATCATCTACATCTGCAGTATGTGAATATTGAACTATCACCATATGTATCTCCAGTATGTGAATACTGAAAGCATCATCTATATCTTTAGGATGGGAATACTGAAACATAATCATCTACATCTTATCTCGTATGTAGAAATACCAAATTTTTATGTGTTATAATCGTAACACAGGGTTCTCTGTCATCACAAATCTAGTTATCACATAGAATCATTGTAGTATCCATCTTCAGGTCAAAGAGACCTGATATCAGCTTCTAAATCCATATGACTTCACAACTTATCAAAGCAATCTGCTATGTATTTTGCTTCAGCCGTGCTACGAGAAACACTGGACTGTTTCCTGCTAAACCATGAACTCATAGCAGACCCCAAACAAAAGCATCTACCTAATGTGATTTTCATGTCTAAGATACTTCCATCCCAATCTGCATATGTGTAGCCATACAATCTATACTCATGGCTACCATCATAGTATAGACCAAAGTCTATAGTCCCTTTTAGATATCTCATCACATGTTTTGCGGTTACTAGGTGAACCCGTCTTTGTTGAACAAGATATTGACTTAAGGTGTTCATAGCAAAACAAATGTCTGGTCTGGAATTTGTTCAGTACATTAATGACCCAATGACCTATCTGTAATGAGTCACATCCACTAACTCTGATGAGTCATCATCTAACAGCTTCAGGTTGGATTCCATGGGTGTGGCCATGGATTTGCATTCCAACATATTGAATCTCTTCAATATCGCTACCGCATACTTTACTTGGTTGAGAAATATTTCTTCTGAACTTTGTCATATTTCCAGACCTAGGAAATAGTGCATTAACCCAAGGTCTTTCATCTCAAATTCTTCTGCTAGTTTCTTCTTTCTTTTCATGATCTATTTCTCCTTCCCTGTCAAGAATAAGTCATCCACATATAATAACAGCATGACAGGTTCATCTTCTACAACCTTGAGATAAAGGTTAGGATTAACTTTACTCTTCGTAAAGCCCATAGTTGACAGGAAACTATTTATCCTTCCATAGAAAGCTCTGGGAGCTTTCTTCATGCCATATAGGGCCTTCTTCAACTTACATATATGAGTCCATCTATCTTCAACTTCAAATCCTTTCGATGTAAAACTCTTCCCCGGTCATACCATTAAGGAGGATTGTCTTTACTTCATCATGGAAGCAACTACCATCATAGTTCTGAAGGAAGTGTACCTTGCTTCTTGGAGTAAGTGTCTCTTCAGAATTAATTCCCTCTTTCTTATAGAAACCTCTAGCCACAAGTCTTTCCTTACTTCTATCAGCGACATATTTTATCTTGCAAATCCATTTGTAAGATACCATATTCTTTCTTTCTGTTTTGAGTACTATATCCCAAACATCATTCTAGAATTCTTTTATCATAACATCTTCCATGAGTTCATCTTGTCACATCATCAACATATCCTAGTCTTCTGCATTCAACTTTGAAGGTTGGAACCCAAAATTCTCGATCCATCAGGAAGCTATCCATCATGTCGTACCGTGTCAAACTCAGATATCTTTTGTAGTCACTCCCCCTGAAGTGGAGTATTATCTTCCTTCTTCATTCTGTACAGATGGTTCTATGCTTGATATATACTGGTCAATAGAGTATGTCATGTCATAGTCTATTCTTTCTGAGGCAAATCACGAACCTTGCTTTGTACACTTGTTCTTGTATATCTATATGGAGGATACTACATAGTTTCCTTTATGTCTCAAAATCATATCGTATACATGATTCCCCATGATCAAATGTTATTCTTTGATCGTAGCTTCTTTCATAGCATTATTTTCTTCATCTTGACTTATCTCTCATACCCAGGGTAGTCTTCATCCTTCAAGGTGGATCTACCGCTCTTTGAATCTCTTTCTTCCGTCATGGTGTCTCTGACCTTGGGAGCTTTAGATTCATATTTATTGAATTGTCATCACTTGTTCTTTGGAACAAGTCTCATCCTTATTTTCTTGTAGGAGGTTGTAAAGGACCCTTCCTACAATTCAAATGCACCAGTTGCATGGTTAGAACTATTTCATAAATCATATGCATAATGACAAATTCTTATGCATCATGCAATTGTTTAGCCAATACAACATTCATCCATATCTCACAGAACCTTTCTAGACTAATCCAATATGTCAGCAAAGAGGTTTGATAAGTAGCAATGGAGAGTTGTATAGCACCATGAGCTACTTACCCATCACATGCATATTATTAGTATACAATCATTAATACAAACAATCTATCATGCATAACACATCAACTGAATATAATCAAATGTAAAACAATATCATGAAATGATAATTGAATACTTATCCTTAATTTGTTTCATGGGTAGACTCCATATTGATCATTCTTCTTTATCATCATTTCTTATCCAAATGATAAGATGGATAAGAGGTTCATCAAGCATTGAGTTCTTCATATTCCTCATCGCTTGAGGGATCTTATTTGAATGGTGATAGCTTGATCTTCAATTTGCTCCCATCTTTCTTCTCTTCTTATGAGATGAGCTTCTTCTTCTTCCCAAAGTCAAATGAAAGTAACCAATTTATTCTGGCACACATTCCTCGCATGAATTAATCCCATGATCATGGGAGGCCATTTAAGGTGGCTATCACCACTTCGGCATTCTCTGCTTCTTCTTCTACCGCTTCAAGATGTTATGCATTCTGGATCTTCACATTCTTCAACTATTTTCTGAAATCCATCTTCTGAATTATGTTCTTATCTTCAAATAGCTTGATCAAGAAATCAAACATCTTCGGTATCTTTAGGGAAGACACTTGTGGTACAAGTTGATCCATGATTGAATCAACAGTGATCTTCTTGGCCTTGATCAAGTTCTTCTTGTGTAAGGCTTTGAGGCTCATCTCCCTCTAGAACTGGAACCTCTCTACTCATGTAGGTGTCCAATTCATTTTCTTTAGAGAGATCAAATACTTTCATGCTTGGAATTTTTCAATTTCACCAAGATTATCATCAATCTGATGTGATAGATCACTTTGAAATGAGAACCTCAAATGAAAATAGCAAAATATTAGATCTTACCGATTTGAGGTGTCCATCCTGCTTCCGGAGCTGGCTGATCTAGGGTTTGTTAGAGAAACCATAATTTTAAAAACTTGGAATCCTTTAGATCTGATTGGATATAAATATATATCTCTTCAAATGGAGCTGTCCAATGTACTCCTTTTCTAAAAACAGTGGAGGGAAGCTCCTGGAACAGGAAGCCCTAGTTTTCCAATTTCTTCTGCAGAAATGCCTGTTACTGTTTCTATGATATCTATAAAATTACTACTCCTATGTGTCTGAAATTTCTCACTAAGGTAACCTTGCATGTCCCTGATCCAACACCATATGTTTCATCAGATTTGGGTTCACCAATTTGTATTTATGATCATTTTACGAAGGTGACCTATTAGAGGACTGTTCATAACAGTGAAGTTGTACGGCATGCCACGTGTCACTGGTTCATCTTCAGGTTCTGAAATTCAGACCACAGAAAGTAAATTAAGTTATATTTTTGGAAAATATTCAGGAATTCCATTTGGACCTCTGTATCCCAATCTATAGAAAGTTTCCCTAGGTGTCCTGTTTAGGGATGAATTCTGGAAAAGGCTGGAACCCTAACTTGGAGGGATCATATATCCAAGAATATAGCGAATCAGAGGCCAAAATTTGGACACAATTTTCATCAGGATTTTATCCTAGGTATCTGCAATTTTCAGTTCTTGAACCTTTTCCAATATTGGGATATAGTGAATATACCAAAACTTAGCAGTTTTAGTATTTAGGATTTTTCTAGCTCCAGGTCAAACTAGGGTTTGACTTTCCCAGAGTTTCACCAAACCAAAAATATTGATCCAGGTCTCTAAAATTCGATTTTGATGAGGAGAGAAATCCTATTCTGATCTCACTCAAAAATTCTTCTTCTACAAGAAGCCCTAATTTCCCACACGGAAAACTGAAAATGCTCGGAATCGAATTCTGCTTCGACAGAAAGATGCGCCCTTCAATGGAAAGTCAACCTAGCCTTCTTTTGCTGATCGATTGTGGAGAGAGAACCAAAAATTAAGAATCCATATATTATGTAGCTACACAATGTCTTCTTTTTAGGGTGGCTCTGATTCCATGTTAAATTTTCATATGCTTAGCTAAGACATTAGTATTTCATTTCATTTTTCATAACAAAAGCATATAAAGGGATCAGTGAAAGATAGACAAGCACAACCATACAAAAGGAACACAAAGATTTATCCTGGGAAAACCCTAAAGGGAAAAACCCAACAAAAGCTTCCTCAATATAGATGCCCCAAAAAGATAAAAGATAAAACCAGCAAGGAGATCAAAGCGTGATCCTCCTCCTTCTCCAACTACTTCTCTTCTCCACTAATGCGCTACACAAGTGAGAATGTGTGTCCTAAATGAGGAGCACTACACCTCTACTTATATTCATCCGTTCACTTAAGTTAACTCATCTATCATGTAGGGCCGAGTTAATCATGTAGGCTCGCGTTACACATGTAGGCTCAAGTAACCACACTGGGGCGCTAATGACCCAACTTTACAATTAGAGGGGACTGCCTCATGACTCTTATTAGTTCTTCCGATTAGGAGCATCGGGGTACAAAGTAATACAAGTGGTTCTCCTGGTAGGACCATCGGGGATCACAAAGAAATACATATAGAATACTCTTCGAAGTTACAATATTTCAACAGGAGTTTGTCATTGTATTTATACTTTTAAATGGTCTCTGTGTATTTTAGATGGTTAAGGCCTAGACCGTGCTTAAAGAGAAATGGAAGAAGCATAAGCCTCGTGACTTTATTTAGTGAAGTATTGGGTTGTTTATTTAATAGCGTTGATTTTATTTGATGTAGCCTGCATACTTTAATGTATAGTGTGGCTTTGGTAAATAATAACCATGGGGTTTGAATCTTGTTCGTGGATTATTGTAATACATTGTATTTTATTTGGATGAGGGTTGGGATTGTATTCCCACAGGATTCAATTACTGTCCCCATTTGTAATTATGTGGAACTGTGATACGATTTCGTTATGGTTTATTTAATATGGAAAATATTCATGTATTCAATAGAGTGTTTAATTCGTTTGATGGAATGAGATTGTATGTTATGTAATTTTGATTAATGTTTATGCATAAAAGAAATGGTTATTTATGTAGGCCTGTGACTTGGATTTGTGAACCCACAAGTTCGTATCATGACCTTTGTTTAAAAATGGAAGATTTATTTAATTATTTTAATGGTTTCCTTGGTTAATTTATAAGTAATAGCTATGAGAGGCCTTTAAAAATTCATGCATGAGATTATGGTATAGTTTAATTAGGACTGTGGGTTTCAAAGGTGAACAGAGATGTGAATATTTGGACCAAAAGGATGATCACGATACTTCTTTCTCATGTATTTATGAAGTTGTTATTTAATGGAATGATTGACAATTTAGTTTGTATTTAATGAGACAGACCTTGAAAGGTCTTAATGGTTTATTTATCTTAGATTTAAATGTAGAGATAG
>LPNX010509846.1:104646-162146 GCA_001517045.1 Pseudotsuga menziesii
CACCCCTAGTGTTATAGGGACTTAGAATGACATCATGAAACAAGGCAAGGTAAGCCTTTCTCATGGTGGATTCATTCTCCCAAGTAGCCTCATCAACCTCAAAGTGCTTCCATTGCACTTTTAATTGGACTATGGTGTGCTTCCGAAGGTGCACCTCTCTCTTGTATAGTATATGAGTAGGCTTAGGGGAAAACTCCTCTTCAGGTTCCACCTGTAATAGGGACCAATCATCAGTATGTCCAATATAATAAACATATTTCTTTAACAATGATTCATGGAAAACATTATGAACTCTTACATGCGCGGGTAACACTAGTTCATATGCCACTAGCCCTTTTTCTGCCAATATTTCAAAAGGTCCTCAAAATTTACGTGATAACTTATCGCACCTACCCAAGCTTAATGAGCTTCATTTGGATTTTACTTTAAAGTAAACATGATCACCTATTTGAAATTTGTTATCTTTTATTTTCTGATCCGCATAACATCTCTAGAAGTATTGTTCTTCTTTAAGATTCACTTGGACCTTGGTAACCAACTGTTCCAATTCCATCAACAAATCAGGCCCTAACATGAGGCGATCCACTAGGCTATCCCAAGTAATTGGCGTTTTACACTTCCATCCATATAGTACGTCAAAGGGTCTCATCTTGGCTGAAGTATGATAACCATTGTTATATGCAAACTCTACGAGGTGCAAGTAATCCTCCCACTTCGGGGGGTTGTTCATGACATACATTCAAAGCATGTCCTCAACAATTTGGTTTACTCTCTTTGTATTCCCTTCTGTCTGGGGGTGATATGCAATTCTAAAGTTCAACTATGTATCCAATCTGTAGAATAAAGATCTCCAAACTTTTTTTGGAAACTTAACATCTTGATCCAAGATAATTGCTTTGGGTATGCCATGCAATCTAAATATTTGTTTCACGAAGGTATCAACAATGTTCATGGATTTGTAGGTCAACTTCACAAGAATGAAGTGTGTTGCTTTCGAAAAATTATCGATGGCCACAAAAATACAATCATTTTTCTTCTTACTTTTTGGTAAACTGGTGATGAAATCCATAATAATGCCCTGCCACTTCCATTCCGAAATGGGTAACGACTGCAACAATCCCACGAGATGCTAATGATTAGCTTTGACTAGCTGACATTCTAGACATTTCACAATAAAAATTGCAATGTCAGCCTTTAACTTAGGATAGAATAAGTGTCTCTTGATGGTGAATATCATCTTTTGATATCTCGAGTGCCCTGAGTAGGGTGCTCAATGAAATTCCAAGAGGATGCTGGACCGAAGGTCCCCTCCTTCTAGAATGTAAAAACGATCCTTGGACCATAACAATCCATATTCGTCTACCTTGAATTCTTTTTGTTGTTGAAACAACTTGTCCTCCTGGACTTTCTTGAGGATTTCCACATAGAAGGGGTCAAATCCATTGGCCGCTCTAATCCTCTCATGCAAATCTGCATCGGTTTGACTCAAGGTCACCTCATAGATCATATGAGTTCGTCAGCTCAAAGCATCGGCAACCTTATTCTCTTTTCCCTTAATGTGATTTAGCTCAAAATGGTACTCGCTGAGGAAATCCAATCTTTTGGCTTGCCTCACATTTAGATCCGGTTGATCAAGTAAATACTTGAGACTCATATTGTCTATCTTTAGAAGGAAATTCTTTCCCATGAAATAGTGCCTCCACATCCTCAAACCATGGATGATGGAAGCTATGTGCGTAGGGTAATTTTGTTGATTTTCTTTTAACTTCCACGATTCATAACATATCATGTGATCATTCTGCAAGAGGACTCCTCCAAGTCCTCCCTTGCTTGCATCTATGCAAACAACGAAATTCCCATCGAGATCCACAATTCATAACACCAATGCAGTCATCAAAAGATGCTTAAGATTTTTAAAAATTTCTTCACACTTAGCGATCCATAAGAACTTAATTTCTTTCTTCTGCAAAGCGGTCATGGTGAAATAAATTATCAAAAAGTTCTCAATGAACTTTTAATAATATATGGATAATCCCAAGAAGGACCTCATGTCAGTGACACTAGTAGGGGTAGGCCAATCCTTTATGGCTTTAATCTTTTCTGGGTCCACAACTATTCCTGTCTCGAAGATAATGTGACCTAAATACTGTATCTGTGGTTTGTAAAAATCACATTTACTAAACTTAGCATAAAGCTGGTGTTCTCTCAAAAATTGTAGTACTATGCGAAGGTCTTCTTCGTGTTCTTATTTATTCTTTGAATAAACTAGTATGTCGTCTTTAAAGACCAAGACAAAACTATCCATATACCTACTGAATATGTTCTTCATCATACACATAAATTTCACGGGTGCATTGGTCAACCCAAATGGCATCACTACAAACTCATAGTGCTCGTACCTTGTATTAAAGGAAGTTTTGTGAATATCCTCATCATGAATCCGTACCTGATGGTACCCAAATCACGGGTCAATATTTGAAAATATTCTAGCTCCTCCCACCTAATCAAACAAGTCATTGATCCTAGGGAGTGGATAATAGTTTTTGATAGTCATTTTGTTCAACTGATGGTAATCGATGCACATCCACATTGTACTGTCCTTATTTTTTACGAATGATATCAGTGCTCCCCAAGGAGACACACTGGGTCATATATACCCTTTCTCTATCAATTCATGTAGCTACATTTTGAGCTCCACCAACTCAGGTGCACTCATGCGATAAGGGGCTTTGGAATTCGGAACTGATTAGGAGGTCAGTTCAATGGAAAAGTCTATGTCTCATTTCAAAGGTAATTCTGGGATTTTGTCGGGAAACACATCCTTGAATTATTCAAGAATGGGGAAGTATTCTATGCATTTCTCTTTATCAAACTCTATGTCTCGGATGTTCACTGCAAACAACTGGCAACCCTTCCTGACACATTTCTTTGCTTTTAAGGCATATATTTGTCTTACAGAAACTTTCTTTGGGATGCCCTAAACCTTCTCTTGGCTCCCTAGGCTATCAGTAGACAAGATAGACTTGTGCAAACAATCGAGTATGACATGGTGTTTTTACAGCTATTCCATGTCAACAAGTACATCATACGATCATAAAGGTTGGATGTTTAGGTTTACTTTCGTATGAAAACCATTCAGGTTTACCTCACATTCTTTAACAATTTTCAAAACTTTTCGTTTTGTACCTATGGCTAACTAAACCAGCCAAGGTTTATCATGTTTTACTTTTCCTAGCTTGCATTCATCAATAATTCTAGGAAAAACATAGGTCCGAAAAGCACTGGGATCAATAAGTATTGAAATATAAGTGTTCAATTACTTGCCTTCTATTTCAACCATTGTAGCTTAATGGTATTCCTGGTGTCCATCCTATGTTGCATAGATCCACGGTGTTCCAGCTATGTTCTCAACAGTTGGTTCTTCCTGTAAGTTATGCAAGACCCCACTAATCTTGTTCTTACAATCTTGGGCATAATGAGGCCTGCCACATTTCCAACACTTGATCTGTAGTGGGGTAGCATTGGATCCACTTACTACTATCTTGTTAACATTAGAAGCTGGTACATAAGGCTTCATACCAGATTTATTAAATTTCAGTTCACTTGAAAACTGTTATTCTGCTTTTTGTATGGCTATGGGTTGGACCCAAGTTTGCGATTATCGGAGAATCTTTTAGACTTGTCTTGGTTTGGGTTCATGTTCTTCTGCCTTAGCTATCCATTCTCATAACAGAGCCTAGATTTGTGCAGTGGGGTATCCAAGGTCTTAGGCATGTCGAATTCAATTTTGTCCTGAAAACTAGGAGGGAGACATCCTAGGAACTGCAGGATCTTTACCTTTTATTCTTTGATATATGGTACATAATGCAAGAGATCTAAAAATCTGTTAATAAACGTATCCATAGTCATGGATCCCATCTGCATCTCATGAAAATCTTTCACTTTTCTATCAAAGAACCTTTCTATTGTATATTTCTCTTGGAAAAGTTTCCAGAAGGTATCCCAACGTATTACTCTTAGCTCATCTTTCTTGGTGTGTTTTAAATCCTTCCACCATATTGATGCCTTTCCATTCAAGTTATAGATGGAAAGATGAACCTTCATCTCACTTGAATATTTATGAACCTGGAAATACTTACTCATGCCAAGCAGCCACTCTTCATCCTTTTTCCCAGTGTTAAATTCACCTTCATAGGTCGGGGATCTTATTTTTAAAAACTCCCCTTGAAGACTATCATTGCTTCTTTGTTTATTTCTTTGAGGATAAAGAGAGTCATCACTAAAAGGACTTTCATGGTCTCCTTTCGGTGCTTCAGGGGTACGTTTCCCTTTTTCTCCTTTTGGGCTACCGGCCCATTTATGGTAAGGTTCTCTTTTAGAACTATCTGTGGACTGGGTAGGTTTACCCTGCAGGCTTCCTCCCATAATATTTCTTAGTAATACTTCATTTATATCGTGTTTTTCTTTTCTTTCATTCAAACTGTCTTCTTTGAGACTTTGCAATTCTGCTTGAAGACTGTGTATAGTCTTCAAAGTGTCAGAATTCATCTCCACCACCAATTCTTCTTCTAGGGTGTGGGTGTTCATTCTTCCTTACCATCTATTATCTTCCTTAGTGTTCATAAATTGAACTGTTTAGAAAACGTTTTTTGTTATTTCAAAAATTTTAAATAACAGAAAAATTGCCTATTAGTAACAAATTTAATAGCATACTTTATTTCCCTGGCAGTAAGTTCTTAGTGTGCCCATAGGTCTCTTAGTATTGAAACCAGACTTTGATAGCACTTGTAATGTCCCCACAAATTAAAAAAAAAAATAGGCTAGTAAAAACTACCTTGACGGAACATTATTGACTTGCAGAACTATATTGCACACTTCATGTACCACTGTTTACTCGTAATTTGTTCTTACATCCTGTCATTTAATTTCAATCATTATTATTAATGTATTTTAATTTCAATGTAGTACTGTTGTTTACTACTTAGTCTTATGTTTATACATATGTCATGTATGTGTCACTACTGGATTTAAGTGCTTTGTCCTTTCTGCATAGTCGTACTTTTTATTTATAAATCCCTAACTTAACTTTGTTTATGGAAACAAAGTGGGCATAGTGGTGGGACTCGTTATCCCATGACGGTTTGAGAGGTAAAGGTGTTTACATGTTCATAGGCTTACTTAGTTCTCTGAACTAAGGCACCTTTTTTATTTCATATGTATTTCATACTTTGGCGACGGGGTCTTATTTAAAGAGTACTAAATTTCTTTATCCTAAAGGACCTACTACTAGTTGTTATGGTTCTTTGACGACTCATATTCATAACGTGCTAAGTGTTGTTTCGTCAATTTAGCTATCACAACTAAATTTCCTATACATTACTTATACTTCCTTATGGTTTATGTTTCGTCTTTTCATACTTAATATAATCTTGTTCTATGTTTATTTTATTAAAAACTATTAACATCCCCTATGTTTTCTTATTGCAGGCTGTGATCTTGGCTTTAAAACCAGACCTTTTATTTTTAAGGGAGTGAAATGTTAACATGGCATATTCCATATGCCATGTTCACTAAGCATTAATCTTAGGACAATCACAATGTATTAAGTTAAGGCTTTAATCCTATGGTTTATATGTTATTTGTGTTTTATGTCTTATGGCTTGAAACTTGGTCTAGAGCATGCTATATATGAACTATGTACCCATAATAACCTTTCTATACAAAAAACCTTGTAATATGTTACCTTGTGATATGATTTGGGGTGGAAACATATCATATGGTTTGACCCATATACATTGGGGTTTAAAGAATTGCATGGTCGTGGGGATTATTGTTTGGCAATGTTACCAAACTGTGGCAAAGTGGGTTTTTGGATTTGATGTTGGAAACCAATTGGTGCCATTAATGCACCTTGGTGTTTGTGGAATCCCACACTTAGGATTGGGTCACAATGGTTTGGTGATTTCGTTTGTCAATTGGTGTTTGGTCTTGGCCCTCCGCAGAGGTAATGGAAGCGACCTCCAGATTTGGAAGGTAAGCTTCGCTTGGGGTCTTCTTTCTTGCTATTTTTTGTTGTTTTGAATCTTCCTTCATTGCCATACTTCTAACTTAGGGTTTCCCTGGTTTATTGCAGGTGTGGAGGTATGAGAAAGAGAAGCATGGCTCAAGCTCTGTCAGGGTTTTGACTGTGAGCAAAATGCAAGTTAAGCCTTTCTGACAAGATTACGCTTGCTATCTCGCACCTTCTCTGTATTGTGTTTCATAGTTTGGTTGTGGGGTTCTCTGTGGGGTTCGAATTTTCCTTCGGGCTTGTAATGCACAAACTTGGGTTTTTAAATTATTGGGTGGTGTATTGGCCATGGAGCATACTTTTATTCCCACAAGCTCGGTGTATTAAATTTTGGGTTTTGTAAATCATATCTGGATTTGGGATTTTGAGCCATGGTCTACACCATTGCTTGCAATGATTCCATATCCCATTAGCATGAATGTGTCTACTTGACTATGATTATGGAATTACTGTTCATAATGTAATTACTCTGCGTTTTGTGAATGGCCATGGTTATTATGCTTACTCTTTGTGTGGATGGAATTTATGCTGCGTTAATGGTTTATTATCAGGGTTTATAAACATGCATATTCCTTCATTGTGGTCTATGTGTTAAGTATGTATATTTGGTATGCCATATATGGCTTGGGTGAATGTTGCACAGCTTCAGATGATTGTTTATTGTTATGATTTCATGGATTTAGTATATAATGTGGATTATATAAATATGCTAGGGGTGCAAGCCCATGATGGCCTTCTTCACTGTAGTGATAATTTTAAATGGATTCTGTGTATTCTAGATGGTTAAGGTCGAGGTCATTCTTACAGAGCAAGGAAAAAAGAATAACCCTCATGACTTGCTGTAGTGAAGTATTGGGTTG
Organism: Pseudotsuga menziesii; assembly: GCA_001517045.1. NCBI lineage: Eukaryota > Viridiplantae > Streptophyta > Pinopsida > Pinales > Pinaceae > Pseudotsuga > Pseudotsuga menziesii. Next base: position 111,577 of record LPNX010509846.1, read on the forward strand.
TTTATTTAATAGCATTGATTTTATTTGATGTAACTCGCATATTTTAATGTATAGCATCGCCTTAATAAATAATAGCCACAGGGTTTGAATCATGTTCATGGATAATTGTAATACGTTGTATTTTATTTGGACGAGGGTTGGGCTTGTATTTCCTTAAGATTCAATTCGTGTCCCCATTTGTAATTATGTGGAACTGTGATCCGATTTCATTATGGTTTATTTAATATGGAAAATATTCCTGTATTCGATAGAGTGTTTAATTCATTATATGGAATGATATTGTATGGTATGTAATCACTAATACATTTGGTTGTATTTTTCCACAAAATATTTCCATGTTTTGAACATTCGTGGATTAATAATTCATTTTTTTTAGCATGGCAGAAAAACCGTGGCAATATTGACATTTTTAATTTTAGAGGAACTTTCGTCTCTATATCGACAATATATGGGTATCTTTTCACACCTGCCAAACCAATGCCAACTTTCAATGCGTGGGTCAACTCATGCATTTTCGACACATTTTCTATAGTTGCGACAATGTTATTGGTGATTGATTGAGCACAGATTGAGGTCGGATTTCTTTATCAACCATATGCAAAACTAGAGAGATCAGTCATACTCCGCCTCTTTAATGGGTGACTCAACCGGAAAAAGAATATCGTGCAACCTTTAGAGGACAATATGGAACCTGTGGAAAATGACATGACTTCACTCTCCCTTGAAGAAGATGTTGCTGTCACAACTTTGGTTGGAATGCATGGAAATGAAAATGTAGATCAATGGGAGGAATTTGTCAACAATGATATGGACCGTTTACCAACGAGTGATGAAGACCTAATTCATGCCAAATATTCTTTTGATGGTAGATTTTTTTTTTCTTTATTTGATAAAATGGTACATTTCAAAGAACAATCTACCTTGTGGGAGGATTCCTTCAAATCTAGCGATGAATTGTGTAGAACTAAGGATGTCCAAATTCTTGATTTGGTACATCGTGTTACAGGCTTAGAGAAAAGAATTATGGAAACTGAAAAAATAATTGGCTAGAAGGATTAACTTATTAAGGATCAATGTTCTAAATTTACCGTAGTTCTAGCATAATCAATTTCTGACCTTGACAGACTGAAATACATGTATCAGGATCAAAAGAAAAAAGATGAGGAAACTATAGGGAGACTTGAAAATGAGTTGAAAAATAGGCCTCGAGTTTTGAACATGCCACACTGAAAACTGTATTTGGTAAGGAAGCATAACTTCAGCAAGAATTGAAGAAAAAAGAAACATTTATTGCAGGTTTGAAGGTTTAGTTTCAAAGGGGATTAAGAGAAATGATAATTAAACAACAAAATGAGACTACAGAATATGAATCAAGATTGGAAAAATTGAATAAAATAATTAAAAACAAAAATGAGTTTCTACAAAAAAAGAGAATTGAAAGAATTTCAACAACTCTCGAGGCTAAAAGTTCTGGAAGAGGGAAAAAATCAACAGTCAAGGGTAAAAAAGTCTCCACTTCAGAAGAATCAACAGTCAAGGGTAAACATGTCTGCACACCAGAAGAGTCAATAGTCAAGGGTAAATATGTCTGCACAACAAAAAAATCAACAGTGAAGGGTAAACAAGTTTGCACACCAGAAGAATCAACAGTCAAGGGTAAACAATTATGCACACCAGAAGAATAAACAGTCAAGGGAAAAAAGGTAAGCACAACAAAAGAAACCAAAGTGGAAGTTAAAAAGGCCATCACACCAAAAAAATTTGGTAGTACAAAACTAGGTGATTTAACTATAAACACTCCATTTTTAATAGATTGATATAAGGGCTTGATGGAGGTTTAGTAGGGGTCCCAGTCCCTCAAATTTCATGTGACCACCCTTCAATGACGAAAGCGGAAGGTGTGCTGTTAACATTGGGCAGGGTTCATAATCAAACACTGCGATTGATAGGAGGTGGATCAACGGCTCAAAACCAATTCATGCGAGCAAATATGCACGATCAAGACTTCCATCCTGAATTGCAAAATGTGCTAATGATCGGAGGCCTTCGACGGTTGAGATGAGATCCAGGGTAGATCTACGGCCCAAATTAATTTCGCAATCTATACTTGTGTGGGTAAAACCGCAATCTCAAATCACGAAAAAGTAGTAGAGGTCGCAAAGATCGACAACCGCGATGAGAAAAAAGATAAATCTACGACTACGGTTCATTTCGCAATGCGAACTAGCATGGACAAATATCTAAGTTTCCCATTGCGAAATATGGTGGGGCCCACTCGGATCAACAGCTACATAAAAGGTCGATCTCGATTGAAAGTTAAGAATGTGTCATGATCTAGAACTGCCCGCGGTGTCCAGAAGAGAAGAGGTGGGAGCAGGATGAATGGGACGTGGATGGTGGACATAAAATATTCCTTTGATCGAATGACTAAGAAGACTCCCGAGGTACATATTTCCTATCCAGTGTGGTGATGACTAGCACGCGCAATGGTGGAATCATCCCTGTGGAAGAGTCATATCACAAAAGGATAGGTGGAATTTGTGTGAACTGGCCTATAGAAATGAGGAAAGTAGCCGGAAAATCTACTGCTCACACGAGGCAAAGCCAACGCGACGCAGGGGACCATTATGTTTCCCAATTCAAAAAAACAAGGAAATGTGGGAGCGCCCACTTCATGAAATTTACAGCATGGATCTACTGTACCAGGAGGTGTATACAACTGCTTCCCACAGTAGAAAGTAAGGTGCCACGGCTAATGAAACCAAATGACTAGATCTCCAACAAGTAAACAATCACTCTGCTTGCGCCTTCTCACAGATTGAGACCAGATACACTAGATGACATAATGTGCAGGAATGTTGACTAGATTTTGTGAAGATCAGTCCTGAAGCCTTATAAACACTGCCTTCAGTTCAACAAGAGTGAACTAACATATCTCCAGAGCTCGAGTTCTATTTCTCCACAAATCCACAAAGGCTTGATAGAGTTTGACGATGAAGATATGGTTTGAGAAGCTTGTCCATCTGGGGGCATTGATGGATGGTGATAAGGTCCCATACTCACTTGTATCCTTGGTATTTTCATGCCAATGATGACACCATCCATCGAGGCCTAGACGCGATACCCGCGTCTCCAATGATGCGAGGTCTAGACACTTACTTCCCGTAAGTGATTTTTCAGGAACCCCTGATAGCATTGCTCCCACCAAAGCCTTCATAAAAGGGGACAGTCATTGACTGTTCCATGTATAAATGCTTGTTCAGATGGGAGCGTCAGGGGTTTAAAGCTCTAACAGCCCGGTTTTTGAAGTCCATTTGCGAGGGGTGATGGGGCTGGTGTAGATACGCTACACCCTTGTGCCTTTGGGAGAGCTCACCTCACTAGAGGTGAGGAGTACAAGGATGAAAAACCACCCCACAGGTCTGTCTCAACTAAAATCCATGCGACACTTCTTCCAAAGCCCATAGGTAACAGTGTTACCTGGAGAGGAAGGAGGTGGCGGATGCGACGGGACCAGCGAAGGAGGCCAACCACTTTGCCAGCGTGTGACCATGCGGAAAGCTGCATTTGAACACGGTGGAAGCACATGTTTAAGGCAGAGAGGGAGGCATCATACTCATCATCCGTCATGATGGATGAACATGTCAAGCTGTTACCCAGACCGAATGTGGCCACTAGCACCATAATGTTTGTTTATATTTGGAAAACGTGGGGATAGTCCACTCCTTGCACTGTCAACGCCTGATGGCAACTTGTAACAGCTTTAATTCGGTAGTCTTAGCAATAGGATTGTATAAAAATGCTCTCGATAGACAGAGAAAGGAGTTAGGGAATTGGATTGGGAAACATTCCTAGGATGAGGCTCCCCATTTGTAAAACTTGATACCTGTTTATGAATAAATTGTAGTGAAAGAACTCTTTCTCATGGAAGAAATTCATGTGTCATTGTTTTTCCCAAAATGTATTTTCATTTACGTGTAAATGTGTTTCCTATTTCCATTCTAGTTTGTTGATTGCTCTCATGTCTCCAACTTAGTGTATAACGGTTAGGAATTCATAGTCGCTATGCTCCTGCTGTTGTTCTAGGCATTTATCAATGTTTCTTCTAAATTTGATGGAATTCATCTCACTGGTAATCCATGTGATGGACTGTCCCTTCTTGTCCTCTAATCGCCCGCTAGATATCTCCTAAATGGGAAATCATCGGCTATCTTGCCTCTGTTTGCATTCCCACGTCATTCTATCCCTTTGTAATCATTTCTTACACAGGTTTCGACTCCATTTACCCATGGTTCCTTACCCCCAGTAATCCCACCATGCACCTCTCCTCAACATATTTTGCCCCATTCAGGATCCTAGCCCCCTGATCATGCCAATTGAAAATCCTATGCAGAGTAGACTCTAGTGACACACAAGATTGACAACCTTATGTGGAGTAAAATTTGGTGACAAACGAGAGATTCCTCTCTAACTGTGCAAGGTTGAAGGTGCATTCCAAAGCAGTTCTATTGTTTCCTGGGAGTGGCCTCCCCTCGCTCGACCTTGGGGGCTCAAATCTCGGTGCCAACAAACTGGCATCATTGCCAGGGATGAACTTGAAGATCCTCCCTAGGAAGAATGACAAGGATTTAGATCTAGCTATTGATGGTGAACAATCATCCATACATTAAGAAGGTTGAGCACTTTTCACCTGGTGACTACACTCTTGAATGATTCAGACTTCAGCGACTCTGTTGGTGATGTGACCAAGAAATATAATGACTAAGGAAGGCTGGCAGATCCCACCTGGAAAATGGACCCCTCATAAAGCTTATAAATGTATGGCAGAAGGTCCAAGCACTCGAGTCCGCATTTCTTCCGAGATGCCTTATCATATCTTCTAAGTTTTCTCTTATCTTTTCTTAGATTTATTAAAACAGCCTTCTATAGCCCAGCTCATCCTGAGCAGAGCCGTGAATATGTTCTTGTTTATCCTTCTTTACGAACCAAAAGCGTTGCGTCAGCTTGTACATTTGATTTTGGCCTAGATCTTTATCTCGGGGCGCCCGATGTGAAAGGACACCCATGTGAAATTCATGAAACCTCGGATGATGGTTTAGCTATCATACCTAACCTTCTCTCCCCCATTTCTCCAAGCCGATATAAAATGATACAATTACCTCCTATCCTCCATTATTTTCCCATAAAATATTACAAGTACTTCCCCAAGTTCAACGAAGAATTTGAAAACTTGACTGCTGAGAAACACGTACAAGCCTTTGAGCATTTCTATGACCTTTTTGAGATAGAACATGATGATTTCTGCATGTGGCATTCACTCTATCCTTGCAAGGAGATGCCAAAGTTTGGTTTAAACACTTGCATCCTAAGTCCATCAACACTTGGGAAGATCTTTCTTGCACATTCTTGAGGTTTTGGGGTAGGATAAGGCCACTGGAGCAAATACTTTCATAGTTTTATTCCCTGAGGAGGCATGAGGGGGAGGCCATATCCAGTTTTAACAGAAGATTCACAAGATTTTATTATAACATTCCTAAGGGAATTCAACCTCTTGAAAATGATGCTAAGATCTATTACACATCCGCCTTTTCCCTTGACCTATCCTTACATCTTTTGGAGAGAAAATCAACCACGCTACAGCAGATGTTCGCTGATTGTTTGGAGGTTGAGGAAAACCTTGATATGTCTGAGAAATCATTAGGTCAGGACGGTGGTGGTGAAAGAAAAGATACATACAAATTGGTTGGGACCTACAAGTAGAAGGAGGAAGCCTCTGGCCCGTCAAAGATCTCTCATGGTATGCAGAAAGATGATCGACCGAAGGCTGGAATAGGCAGTCCTACGAGATTATTCTTTGAAGATGGTGACCTGCCCTGTCCCTAGTAAACTAGGGATGATTTTAAGAAGGTGTTTGGTGTTCCTGTGTACGACGGATATGAAGAAGAGTACCTACAGAATATACCTGATGAGCCAGCTATTGAAACAACGCCTTCTGATAAAAGAAATCAAAGTGCAGTGGAAAATCAGGAGGTCGAAGCGGGAAAAGATGATGAGGTCACTAGAGGTGATAGCCTACCCTTGTGTTATGCCTCTTTTGAATTGATACGACACATGGTTAAGGCATCCAAGAAAAATCATAAAGAAATGGAGGTGATGCAGGCCAGAAGCTTGTACAAAAATGAAGAAGGATGCAGCAGCTTACTTATAAACACTTTTTTTGATACTCTTCCTTCAAGAACATCGCCTCACACAGAAGGAGTATTGCTACTCGGTTCCACTGTAGAAGTTGAAGACCTCCCTCTCAAAGCACATCAGGCCCTTGTTACAGAAATTTCAAGTGGAGAGAGGGATATTGTGTTTGAGAGATATTCTGTAGGTCCTCATTTGCAATCTTCCAAGTGTCATCCTGAAGACTCCCTAGAAGCAGGAAGCCCCAAACAGCTTTCCTAGGAGCAGGTGTCAGAGCATGCTGGAGGTTTCCGTGATTTCTATGACCCCGTGGCCAAATACATGGAAGGTCTGGGTGAAGGCAATGATTGGTCGCATCTCTGCCTTAAAGATCATTTTGTTTATCATTTCCTTCTCCCATTATCTGTTTCATTTTTGTCCATCAAGCACCATACAAGAACAATAATATTAGGAAAGTTGCTTGATTAGCTTCATTGGAAGTCTGATTTCACTTAATCGGACTTGTGTACAAACTTAGGTAGTGTATGTAGGAGAAAATAAGCTCAGCTGTTATCGAGCATTTCCTTCATTATTGTTTTCAGTTTGTTTTCATTTTCAGTTACCAGCACAGTTTTACAGTCACCAGCATGATTTGTAAGAGTGGCATGAATTCGCTAAATCAGTGGCATGGAGCAGAATGGAGATGTCAAAGAAAGACTGAAGGCGGCTTAATGGTTTCGGAACTTGGTCTACAAGGTTTCTTTGCTACCTCGTTGGGATGATAGCATCCCTCATGGATCTAGTTGTTAACACTTTGTTTTTAACAGATTGATATAAGGGCTTGACGGAGGTTTGATAGGGGTCCTAGTCCCTCGAATTTCATGTGAACACCCTTCAACGAGGAAGGTGGTAGGTGTGCTATTAACATTGGGCATGGTTCATAATCAAAGGTTGCGATTGATTAGAGGTGGATCAACAGCTCCAAACCACTTTGTGTGAGCAAATATGCATGATCAAGACTTTCATCCCGCATTGCAAAACGTGCTAATGATCGGAGACCTTCGACGGTTGAGATGAGATCCGGGGAAGATCTACAGCCCAAATTAATTTCGCGATCTATACTTGTGTGGGTAAAACCATAATCTCAAATCGCAAAAAAGTGGTAGAGGTCGCAAAGATCGATGACCGCGATGAGAAAAGGGATAAATCTATGGCTATGGTTCATTTCACAATGTGAACTAGCATGGACAAATATCCAAGTTTCCCATTGTGAAATATGGTTGGGCTCACTCGGATTGATGGTTGCATGAAAGTTCGATCTTGATCGACGGTTAAAAATGTGTCACGATCCAGAACTGCTCATGGTGTTCAGAAGAGAAGAGGCGGTAGTAGGATGAATGGAACGTGGACAGTGGACATAAAATATTCCTTTGATCAAATCACTAAGAAGACTCCTTAGGTACATATTTCCCATCCAGTGTGGTGATGAATAGCACGCTTAGTAGTGGAATCATCCCTGTGGTAGAGTCATATAATGAAAGGATATGAGCCTTTTGTGTGAGCTGGCCTACGGAAATGAAGAAAGTATCTAGCAAATCGACTGCTCACACAAGGCAAAGCCAACATGACATAGTGGACCATTCTGTTTCCCACTTCAAAGGAACAAGGAAACGTGGGAGCATCCACTTCATGAAATTTGCAGCACGTATCTACTGTACCAGGTGGCATCCACAACTACTTCCCAAAGCAGAGAGTAAGGCGCCAGGACCGATGAAACCAAATGACTAGATCCCTAGCAAGTAAAGAATCACTCTGCTCCCGCCTTTGCACATGTTGAGACCAAATACACTATATGACAGAATTTGTAGGAATGTTGACCATCCTTTGTGAAGATCAGTCCCAAAGCACTATAAACACTACCTTTAGTTCAACAAGAGTGAACTAACATATCTCCAGAGCCTGAGTTCTATTTCTCCACGAATTTGCAAAGGCCTGATAGAGTTTGACAATGAAGATATGGTTTGAGAAGCTTGTCCATCTGGGGGTGTTGATGGTTGGTGAGAAGGTTCCATATTCACTTGTCACCTTAGTATTTGCATGCCAATGATGACACCAACCATCGGGGCCTAGAGGTGATACCAGCACCTCCAATTACACGAGGTCTGGACACTTACTTCCCGTAAGTGTTTTTTCGGGAACCCCTGATAGCATCGCGCCCACCAAACCCTCCACAGAAGGGGACAGTCATTGACTATTCCATGTGTTAACAACTTATAACTTGAAAAGTATCGAAGGAAACATGGTGAAGAAAAATGATGGTTATTTGGACTTTGATTAAATATGACAATGTGAATGTATGATAGAGGGCGCATAAATAATGAAATTATCTCATAATCCAATGTTATAGAACAAGGATGTGAAAATCAATGGTTAAGAATGGATCTGCTATGTGAAGATGCACGGAAGATAAATGTATGTGGAGATAATTAACAACGCACGAGGATTGATGGTTATGGGATCGGGTCGGCCAAATCTACGGTTGATAAGAATTCTGCTCCATAAAGTTGTGTGTTGTTAAAAACAAAAAGGACCAGCGGAATGTGTACGTGCAAGTTAATCCAACGGCTTAAAAATAAAGTGAATATTCATCAACAATTATCATCAGATCTGGAGGATAGAGTTGCAGTATATAGAGGCCTTTCGCTCTCAACAGTATCTCCATCTCTGCTTTCCATTCAAAGAAATTAAATGGAGTCAAGATGATCTTCTAAGATTGATCCATAGCTCAAAAATTGTCCCTTCAGTCAGCAGAATGCTCCCAGTCAATGCTGTCGAACCTGCAATAACAAATTGGAAGGAGAGAAATCGATCTACAAAGGCTCTGATACCATGTGGAAATTGAACCCAGGTGTTAGAATAATTACACTCACAAAAATTGCCAATTACACATGCAAATTACACACAAAGGAGACTGAATATGGAGCAGAACACTAATCTGTATTGAATAAGTGTACAATAGCCAACCCTATAAAGTCATAGGCTGCCACAATAAATCATTACATGAGAGATTCAAATGCATAAGGATGCCATTCGAATTTGATCAAAAGCAGGCTTACTAAATCTAAGAAAATCCCCCATAGGTGCATAAAGCAGTTTCCAAAACTGTCTAAGACCTCACGAATTGGAAAAACCAATTAGGCAAGCTAATAGATGATGGATGGACAAATTATACATGCTTTTATTAGGAGAAAATAGTGGAGGATGATGAGGACCAAAAACAAGTTAACTTCACCTAGTTAAACTTTCCCCATTGCCTTAAAACTTAGCAAAAGCAGGCAATAAGGCAAAAAAAGTAGACATGCACTAGGAAGGCTAGGAATAAAGTAGATTTGATTCCAAGTGGTTTCCCAAGTGCTCCATGACTCAATTTTAGCAAGTTTGGCCACTTTGGATGTGTGGAGGACAAATTGCATAAGGTGGAATATGGAAACTAGGCAAATAAGACAAAAATTGGATTAATCAATGTCTAAAGTGGTTAACTATGGGTTGATTATTCTAACATTTAAAGAATTGTTTGAAGATGGCCTTCCTTATTTCTGGTACAAAGAAGGAAGACTTCTTTCTCAAGAACATTATCATAACCTGCTAGTACAAAGCCATATGGATCACTCCAAGTTTGATGATTTGGTAAAGGGACAGACAGGAAAAGTCATCGTGGACAAATTGACAGAAGACTTCAAGATATTGCAGAAATTTCTGATCATCAAAGGAGGGATTCCTACTATGTCTTATAAAACCTATATGGATTTGGAAGTGTCTATTCAAGAAATGATTTAATACGACATCCCAAGTGCAAAACAATGGAGAGCCGTGGAAAGATTCGGAAAAACAAAGTATATTCTTCATCCGTGAAAATAGGTGTTGCACGCTATGGAGCTACTTGTTCGAGCCTTGTTGTCACCAAGTTGATTTTAATTAAATGATATGTTATTAGGATCAAAGCAAGTAGTTTATTCCTAGTTTTTAGCAATATAGTTACAAAGACTTTGATTAAACAAATTATTCAGTTATTAAATCTTCTTGGGAAGAAATCATTTATGTATATATTTGGATTTACTTGATGTATTGGGGGTTGGAACCCATTAGTTGGATCAATGTTTTTTTGTTGCGGACATATCATTTTTGAAATAACAAAGTTGAATGCATGTGGGTTATTAAATATTCTTGTGTTGTTTACATTACAGTCTGTATTTTCTTTCCTATGTGATCGTTTTGCTAGTGTTACATTCCATTTTGTTTTCCTCACATCTGAAGCATAGTGTTGAATGGTTGGAATTCATACTTGTTGCGCTATGACTATTGTTTCAGATATTTCATAAATTTTTTCGCTAAATTTAATATGGAATTCATCTTATGATGCTCTATATTGATGGACTGTTCATATTTCCTCCTTTTCCACCTGAACTCAAGGAATGACTGTAATTAAGTGGTTATCTTGCCTTTGATGAAATCTCATGCATGAAACCTTGTGATATCTTTATGAATTTTGACTCCTTTTCCCAATGATTATGTGTATCGTTTCAACCATCCATATGATGTTTAAGTGTTTATTTTATATCTGGCCTTGTTAAATTTATTAATTTATATTTGAGAGATCCCTCTCTGGAAAGGAAAGCTGGATTCTTTCTGAAGTGGTTTTTGTTGTTACCTCTGGGATTTACCTTTTGCAACCTGGGTACGTTCTGAGTGTTAACAAATTGGCGCCGTTGCCGGGGAACTAAAGTGCAAATATTCCCTGGGAAGAATGACAGATTTTTAAAGATCAAGAAAAGATTTCTATGGGTAAACAAGAATTTTTGTCAGTAGAGAAGGTTGTATATTTTCCTTGGCGATTCCATTGTAAAATCTTTCAAAATTTAAAAAGTCATTATGGCTTTGAGAAGACATACACGAGGTAATTCTCACACTGAAATTTTAAAGAGTTTGGAAGATCCAGAAAGGTTATTTAAGAAAAAGGATAAAGAAAAAATAGATTTTCCTTTGTTGGTGCGTCATCTTCTCAAGATTCTCCTAATTTTGACCCAGAATGGGAATTTAATGTTGGAAGAAGTTTGTTGAAAAATAAGTCTGACTCTGATCTTAAGAATACTGAATTTAATTCTCATAGATTAGAATCTTATTTACTGGATTCCCTTTGGAGAGATTTACAATAGTCTGCAAAAGTTGAAACACTTGTTGTTGAAAACACTCAAAAGTTCTCAGTACCTCTGAATCCACCTAGACCAATGGCAGCTAGATTTGCTCCCTTGCATTTTCCTACTTTATTATGAGACCTTCCTCAAAATTATTCCCAAAGAATTTCCTTATTTTATGGAGAAGGAGACATAACCGCAAAACAACATGTGCCTAAGTTTGAAGATTTTGTTGACTTGGAGGAAGTCGATTATGCAGATGTTAAAATGCGGTTATTTGCTCAAAGTTTATCATGTGAAGCGAAGAAATGGTTTAAAGACTTGCCAGATGGATCTATATTGAATTTCCAAGCTTTCCAGAATGCATTCCTAGAGAGATGGGATGACAAACAGAATCCTTTACAGCTATTGTCTCAGTATAACAGTCTCAAAAAGGGGGGTTTTGAATCTGTTCATGAATTTTCAAGTAGGTTTATGATGGTTTATAATTCTATTCTAGAAGATATAAAACCTTCTGCAACCGCTACTAAATTGCATTATGCTGGAGCCTTTGATAATGACTTTGCATTTTCATTGAGAGAAATAAAATCAACAACTCCTACCGCAATGTTTACAGATGTTTTAGAAGTGGAAGCAAATATGATGGAAAGTGGAAAAATGAAACAAAGAGACATTGATAGGAGGAAAAAGGAAGAAAATTTTCCTTCTACTTCCTCTTCTACCACTGATATAAAGTTTGAAATGATGTTGAAGACAATGGAGAAACTGATGGACAGATTGACTATGGATAGTAGGGCATTCAACAGAGAACAAGTCAATCCTCAAATCAAGAATACTAATTTTAGAAGACCAAATCCTCCTATACTTCCACAAAATAGGAAGAGAGACATGAGAAACCCAAGAATTCAGGAAGAACATCAAATTCGACCAATGTTTCCCGAGAATTATGTCACTGATGAAGAAGACCCTACTCAAAATAAAATTCATCTTTTTGGAGAAATAGATTCAAAGATATATCTTACTGAAGAAGAACATAACATGTTTGCACAGGAGGATGGGAATGAAGGATTTGAAAGGGAGAAAGAACAGTATCAAAGAGGTTATTTGCATGCTATGGATGATGTACAGAGGAAGATTAGATTGAGAAACAGAGAAGTATTTATAAATAAAGGGAAGGTAAATCCAAATCATCCTTCCACTAGTTTTTTAAATATAGAAAAGGGAAAAGAAATACAAAAAGAGCCTGTTGTAAATAAAGAAGTTGAGAATGAGATACAAAAAAACAAAGGAATGAAGCAAGTAACCCCAATTGATGTAGAAAGAATCAGTTCTAGTTTCAATTTGCAAAATGAGTTTTCCAAGTTGAAAATTTCTGTTCCATTTAATGTAGTGTTGAGAAACAATGAATATAGAAATACCATAACAAAAATGGTCAAAGTTCAAGGAGAATTGCAATCTAATATTTTGGAATTGAATGATGATAATCCTACTATTTCATTTGGGTCAAAAGTTGAAAATATAGAAAATGAAGAAGTCCCTCCTTTTCATTTGAGTTTGAATGTACATGATATGGTGGTCCATAATGCTATGTTAGATTCGGGTGCATCGCATAATTTAATGCCAAAAGGAGTAGTTGAAAGTATAGGATTGGAAGTGACAAGACCATATAAAGATTTGTATTCTTTTAATTCCAGGAGAGTGAAATGTCTTGGTTTGATTAAATATATGGTAGTAATTATGAATAAATTACCATCTAAAACTATAGTAATGGATGTGGTCGTAGCAGATATCCCACCTAAGTTTGGAGTATTGTTATCAAGATCTTGGACTTCAAAGTTGAAGGGTAGTTTACAAATGGATATGTCATGTGCGACTATTCTGGTTCAAGATGGAAGTAAGAGGTTATATAGTGAGAAAAGAACTCCTTATGTAGTGAGTAGTCAAGATAAGCCTGAATTTCATCATATATATGTTGTTGATACTGATTTGGGGTATTCCATTTTCTTTAATGAAACTGTTCCATATGATTTGGAAGATACATTGCAGATTAAGCCTGAAGAAAATAAAAAGGAAGAGGTGATGGAACAAGATGCTTTGGAAGCAAAACAAAAAAGAGAAGGTTTGTGGACTATGTATTTTGATGGATCTGTGGAAAAAATAGGCGTTGGAGCTGGTGTGTACATAATTTATCCTATCAGAGATTTTAAATATTTATAATATAAATTAACATTTGAATGGACAAATAATGTAGCTGAATATGAAGATTTATTACTTAGGTTGCATGCTTTGAAATATTTGGGAGCACAGAGGATAAAAGTTTTAAGGGATTCAGAATTGGTGATAAACCAGGTGAATGATAGTTATCAAACCAGGAATCCCCGAATGAGGGCTTATAGGAACAAAGTATGGGATATGATTGGCAACTTTCTTACAGAGCATACGATTCAGGTGGTTTCCAGACATGAAAATACTGTAGCAGATTCTTTGGCAGTAGCTGCTGGAAAATTTAAAACCCCTATTGCTAGTCAGAAAGAATATCAAGTGGACATTGTGAACAGACCATCTATTCCCGATAATTCTAAATATTGGCAGGGATTTGAAGATGACATGCAGATAAGAAGGTTTTTAGAACTATTGAGAGAATTTGTAAATACTCATATTGATACCGAAAAATGACAATGGTGAGAATTTTTAGGATGANGTATTTGAAGATGACATGCAGATAAGAAGGTTTTTAGAACTATTGAGAGAATTTGTAAATACTCATATTGATACCGAAAAATGACAATGGTGAGAATTTTTAGGATGATGAAGAGCCTGAAAAGGAAAAGGATGTTGCTGAAAAATTAAAGGGAACCTTAGGAGGAAAAAATATTATTGAATTAAAAAATAATTTTATACCAAGAGGTTTGATTCCTTTGGAAATTTTTTTTGATTGGAATGATGTTGCTAAGAATCCTAAAGAGAAGCCCATTGAGAATGCTGTTGAAGATAGGAATATTGGTATCGAGGAAAATCCTAAGATTATAAAATTATCCAAAAATTTGCCTGTAAAATAAAAAGAGGAATATGTGAATTTAATGAAGAAATATACGTATGTGTTTGCTTGGAGTTATGAACATATTAAGGAGTATGATACATCTATAATACAACATACTATTCCTATAAAACCTGGGGAGAAACCTATCAGGCAGAAAATTAGAAGGATAAATCCTAAATTGCTTCCCATTATTGAGAAGGAAATTAAAAAACTATTTGACTCCAAAATCATCGCGACTCTAAGATTTTCAAAGTGGGTTGCAAATTTAGTTCATGTTAGAAAAAAGAATGGAGAAATAAGATTGTGTATAGATTTCTGGAATTTAAATAAAGTTTCTATGAAGGACAATTATCCCTTGCCGAAGATGGATCATATACTGCAGAAGGTAGTTGGATCTGAAATAATTTCAATGATGGACGGTTTTTATAGTTACAATCAAATTAAAGTATTACCTGAAGATAAAAAAAAACTACATTTACTACACCTTGGGGCACTTTTATTTATGCAAAGATGCCTTTTGTCTTAATGAATGTAGGAGCTACATTCTAGCGGGCCATGGACATTGCTTTTGTGGGAGAAATTGGAAAATTTGTGGTAATTTACATGGATGACATCACAGTTTATTCAAGATCTGACAGAGAACATATTCATCATTTAGAAAAAATATTCATGAAGTGCAAGAAATTTGGTATATCATTGAACCCAAAGAAGTCCAATTTTGCATTGGAAGAAAGAAAAATTATTGGGTCATATAATATATAAATACGGAATAAAAATTGATCCTGAAAGGGTGAGTGCAATTTTAAAGGTAGGAGAACCCATGAGTAAAAAGGAAATACAATCATTTTTGGGACAAGTGAATTTTTTAAGAAGGTTTGTGCCTAGTTTTGCTGAAATCTTAATGAATATTACAGATATGCTAAAAAAGGGTCATGAGATAAAATGGAATGTGGAGGCTAGGAGGTCATTTTGGGAAATCAAACAAGCAATCTCAGAGGCTTTGATGTTGGTGAGTCCATATTTTACCAAAGATTTCTTAATATTTTTGTATGCTTCAAAGCATACCATTGTAGCAGTTTTATTGCAGAAGATGATGAGAACATGGAGCAACCCATAGCATTTTTCAGCAAGATGTTGAGGGATGGAGAATTGAAATATGATATCATGGAGAAATAGGAATATGCTTTAGTGAAGGCATTGAGAGATTTTAGAGTATATATTCTACACTCACATGTAATCGTGCATGTTCCAATTGCTACTATGAAAGGAATTTTGACACAACCTGATCTAGAGGGTAGAAGGGAAAAATGGATAGCTACATTACTGGAGTACGACATAGAGATAAAGCCTACTAAGCTAATTAAGGGACAAGGATTAGCGAAAAATAATGACAAATTCAAATTGTGAATCTTTACAAATCAATTTCTTATCCCATCAGTTTAATCAGTTGGATACAGAGGTGGAAGTAATGATTGATTTTGTGGCGTCTCCATGGTACTCTGACTTTTGTTTACATCCTTTGAAATTTACAAGGACCAGTAGGATTGAGTAAGTCAAGGGCAAGGTTAGTAAAATTGAAAACTTCCAAGTTTTGTATTATAAATCAATATCTTTATTGGAAAGATCCTAGAGGTGTATTACTGAACTGTCTTTTGAAAAATGAAACTCAACATACGGTTAAAGAATTCCATAAAGGAGATTGTTGAGGGCACCATTCCTGGAAGGTGACTGCAAATAAAATTGTAAGAGTAGGCTACTATTGGCGAACATTTTTTTCAGATGTATATAAAGAAACCAACATGTGTCATCAGTGTCAAATCTTTTATGGTAAAAGAAAGGTAATTCCTCTCCCTTTAAATCCAATAACAATAGAAGCTCCTTTCCAACAGTGGGGTTTGGATTTCAATGGAGAAATAAATCCCAATTCTTCAGGACAACACAAATGGATTTTAACAACTACAGATTATTTTACAAAATGGATTGAGGCGATTCATACCAGGAAAGCCACTAAAACTGTAATCATGGATTTTCTTGGGGAGAACATATTGGCTAGACTTGGATTCCCCAAAATAATAGTAACAGATAATGCAGCCGCTTTTAGATCCAAGAAAATGATTGATTTCTATCACAGATATCATATCAGTCTGAATCATTCGACTGCCTATTATCTGCAAGGAAATGGGTTAGCCAAATCTTCAAAAAAAAGTTTAGCAAGGATCATCAGGAAGTTGTTGGAAGATAGTAAAATATCATGGCATACCAAGCTCAAATATGCTTTATGGGCTGACAGGATTAGTACCAAAAAGGTGATTGGAATGTCTCCTTTCCAATTGGTGTATGGAACTGAAGTTGTTTTCTCAACATCGTTAGGTGTTCCAATTATGAGGTATTTCCAAGAGTAGCAAGAAGAACCAAACCACATGAAAAGGAGGATAAATCAGATTATTGAGCTAGAAGAGAAAAGGAATAAGGCTTATGATAAAGTGCAATTGCATCAGGAAAAAATAAAAAATACTTTTGACAGAAAGGTGAAAGAAGAACAGTTTCAGATTGATGACTTGGTCTTGAAGTGGGATTCTCCCAAAGAAGATAAACATGGAAAACTTGGTCATATGTGGGTAGGTCCTTATGTTATTGCTGGACATAGAGGGAAAAATGCATTTCTTTTGGAATATCCGAATGGGGTTTCTATGGATAATAACCCTGTCAACGGGATATTTATGAAACATTACCTATCCTAATAAGGAAGGTAAAAGTTGTACCATAAGTTTGTAAATATTTATTTTATTTAGAAATCATTACAGATGGTGAGCTGAATGCTTTTGAAGCTTGTAGTGAAAGCCCTAAGATTCAGGAGGCATGCCATTTCTTTCTAGTAAATATATCAATAAGAAAGGTAAATTTTTTGGAAGCTATCATGTAAATATTAAAGACAGGCACCTGGTCTATGAGTTCTTTGATACCTCACATGGAGGATATCATCCCCAGATGGAGCCAGTTGTTAACAACTTCTAACTTGGACAGTATCGAAGGAAACATGGTGAAGAAAAATGATGGTTATTTGGACTTTGGTTAAATATGACAATGTGAATGTATGATAGAGGGCGCATAAATAATGAAATTATCTCATAATCCAATGGTATAGAACAAGGATGTGAAAATCAACAGTTTAGAATGGATTTGCTCTGTAAAGATGCACGGGAGATAAAGGTATGTGAAGATAATTAACAAGGCGTGAGGATTGACGGTTATGGGATTGGGTTGGTAAAATATACGGTTGATAAGAAGTCCACTCCATAAAGTTGCGTGTTGTTAAAAACAAAAAGGCCCAGCGGAATGTGTACGTGCAAGTTAATCCAACAGCTTAAAAATAAAGTGAATAGTCATCAATGGTTATCATCAGATCCGGAGGATAGAGTTGCATGACAGTTGAAATAGAAAAGTGGTAGTGAAATAAAAACCACAATACACGTGGAAGTTTATGGTACATTCCGTGGAGAAAAATGGTTTAAGAAAAACCACTAGAAGGATCCTCCGGAATGGAATTCTATATAAAGTGAAGTTGACTTATTTTAAAAAATCATTTTTTTTATTTTACATGCTAGGATGAATGAAAGGGACTGCCCACCATCCTTTTGTAGTCAAATTCAGGTACATACAGTTATAGTCACAGGTAAGCTTCGAACACTCAAGCTTTATTCATAGAATTATTGTCATTTTTCTATTATGGAGAAAGAGAAAGGGTTAGAAGGTCTTACTCGAGTCCTAGATGAAAGAGGAGAATTCTTGGTTGATAGAGATAGAGGCGTATATGACCCATTATTTTCAGTGGGAAATGTATCGGTTATTAAGGAAAGATTATGGTGATATAATTCACAAGGAAACGACATTTTGAATTCCTACAAGTCATTTTTGTATTATTTTTCCATTGAGCAGACCTTACCCTTTCCTGAATTTGCTGAGTGGTGTGAAAGTAATTACTCGTCTTCTGAGAGAGTCATTATGAGTTGTTCTAAATCCAAGATATTGTGTAGAATTGATGCAAAAGCTATTCGTGGATTCCTAAATTTGCGTGATAATTACACTGATAGTGGTGAGTTTATGAATGAGTATGTTTTGGCTGAAGTATATAGAGGTTGTAAAACTGAAGTTCGAGGTGAATTTTTGTCTACTATTCTTAATGAAGGTCAGTCATTAGAAGGTCTCTTTTTTGCCATATCGTATTCACATCTTCAAAGAGGAGGTCCAATTAGTTGTGTCTTTGGTTTGTTAGGTTTTAGGTATAGATGATGAATTTCATGTCAGTGAGGTTGTATTTGGTTTCTTATTGAAAATGAGTTCAGTTAGTCTTGATTCTGAGTCCCATCCGGTCCATTTCTTCAGTTTGGATGAATATTTAGCAGAGGCTATCCATATCTAATTATTCAAGTTCTCAAAGGTCAGATTTTTCAAGTATCAATCATATTTTTTGAACATGTTATTATGTTCAAATGTAACTGAATTGCAATTCTTGAATACTATATTCTCTTCAGATCTGGGGAAGAAAATCAATATGTTTGAATTTGTAAATTCCATTATGTCAGAGATATATAAGTTGCTGTTTGATGAAGTATTGCCCAGAATGTTTGAAGAAATGAAGATTATGATGCAATCGTCACCAGAAGATAGTATTGGGGACTGGTTTTTGTATAAAGACTTTATAGTTTTGAGAGTATATGGTTTCACCGGAGAGCCTTACAAGCTACCTGATTTCCTTACCCCTAGGATCTTTGCATTAGAATACATGAGACAAAGATTACATGCAAAAGAGGAACATTTCGGAGCTTTCCAAAAATCCTCCAATATCAAATTCCCCCTTAAAGTTGGTTCATTCATCTTTAAAAACAAGGGTGCCCTGGTGATTGTGGAGAAATTATTGGAAAATATGGATTTTCAAAAGGAAAAAAAGGTCAATTATGATCCTTATCATATAATTTCTCTAAGAAAACAAGAAAATAAAAATAAACAATTTGATCACCAGGATGTTCAGGGTTTGAAGGAAGTAGCCAATTTGTCTCACTTTGTGGAAAATCCAGGAAGCAATGAGAATGCAAGCAGTGGATCAATTACAGTGTCTCAAATGCCAAAAAGTTCTAATGTTTTAATTAAAAGAAGTTTTTCTGAGATTGAAAATATGGAAATAGATGAAGACAGTTCACATAAGAAGACCAAAACATCTCAAGATGAGAAAATTTCAAGTGAAGTAGTTTCAGATGAGTTGAAAAAAGTAATTTTGATTCCTAATAAGTCAGTGCAGATGAATCAGTTTTCTTTTGAAAGTGAAAATAATGCAAAGTCTAGTTCATTTTTTAAATCTAAAACAGAATTCATGACTAGCTATGTAGAAAAGCAGTGACAGTCCCTAGAAGAAACTAAGAATCTACTCCCCCAAGTGAGAAGTCTGAATAAGCCAAAGACTTCCCTGATTTCCACTCAGGACGTAGAGAGAAACACTTTAAAATTAGCTATGGTAAGTGACAAAAAAGTGGTCAAGATGGAAGTAAGATTGGATAAAATCAGTGTACCTGACAAAATACAGCTGCATAAACATACAGGAGATATTATTTATTCAGATTTATTACATGCCATGGTGAAAATTAACAAGTTGCAAGTTTTGGTTGATAAATTAGAGGTCCAATTAAACACGAGAAAGTTGAGAACAAGGCGAATTCCATTCAAATAAAGAAATTGCAAGCAGATATCGTAAGCTCAGGGGATGAAACAGGAAACACATAAGCCGTCAGAAGACTTTTAGAAGAAAAAGATAATGCCCTCCAGGTACTAAAGAAGAAGTTGAAAATCCCAAGTCCTGAACATGTTTAGTCATCAGAGTTGTTAGCATTGTAGAAGGAGAAAGATAAGATTCATCAGGAAATGATGGAGTACAAAGGCAAAACTATGAAGTTGCAAGAAGAAAATAATAAATGGGAAACAGAGTGAAATGAATTAATGACACAAATTTCACGGTTAAAGAAAGACCAGAATGATGAAAAAGAGATTATGGAAGAATCAATGAGCCAGAATCCTACTGATGAAGATTTGACGATTGTAAATATTGAAAATCCTTTAAATGTTTTTTCTGCTGATGAATTACTAGTACCCATGTCACAAGTAAGCTTGAAGGATGTAGAGATAAGGGAACTAAAAGGAGAAAATGAGAAAATCAAATCTGAGCTGACTAAAATGGCTGAAAACAAGAATAAAATATTACAGGATAAAGGTCAATTACAAAAGAAGCTTAATGAATTAAGAGAAAGGAATACAGGAAAGGGTCCTCTTCAGGGAGCCAAGAATATAATATGGGATACATTGTCTATGGATATTACTAAGTTCATACATTATTTGAATTTCATTGATGATCAAATTACATTGGTTAATTTATCCAATCAGAGATTAAAACTAGTAAATGAGACCATGGAGAGGAAACCCCTAAATACAGCTCAGAATGCATTGAATTTCTTGAATTCATTAACTTATAAAAAATTACAAGATATAGGAATCAAAGACAGAGTGGCTATGGTACTGTGGTCAAAAAGGTTCATTGACAAACATCATCTTATGAAGACAGTACACGATAAGGCTAATGAGATGACTTCACATATTAATGATTTCAGGCATGCTTTTAAAGAATTGTTTGAAGATGGCCTTCCTTCTTTCTGGGATGAAGAAGGAAGACTTTTTTTCTCAAGAAAATTATTATAGCCTGCTAGTACAAAGCCGTATGGATCACTCCAAGATTGATGATTTGGTAAAGGGATTGACGGGAAAAGTCATCATGGACAAATTGATAGAAGACTTCGAGATATTGCAGAAATTTCTTATCATCAGAGGAGGGTTACCTACTATGTCTTATGAAACCTATATGGATTTATAAGTGTCTAGCTAAGAAATGATTGAGTACAATATCCCAAGCGCAGAACAATGGAGAGTCATGGAAATATTCGAAAAAACAAAGTATATTCTTCATCCGTGAAAACAGGTGTTGCGCACTATGCAGCTGCTTGTTCGAGCCTTGTTGTCACCAAGTTGATTTTAATTAAATTATTTGTTTTCAGGATCAAAGCAAGTAGTTTATTCCTAGTTGTTAGGGATATAGTTACAAAGACTTTGATTAAACATATTATTCAGTTATTAAATCTTCTTGGGAAGAAATCATTTATGTATATGTTTGCATTTACTTGATGTATTGGGGGTTGGAACCCATTAGTTGGATCAATGTTTTTTTTAGGACATATAATTTTTGAAATAACAAATTTGAATGTGTGCAGGTTATCAGATATTCTTGTGCTATTTACATTACAGTCTGTATTTTCTTTCCTATGTGATCGTTTTGCCAGTGTTACATTCCATTTTGTTTTCCTCGTATTTGAAGCGTAGTGTTGAATGGTTGGAATTCATACTTGTTGTGCTTTGACTATTGTTTCAGATATTTCATAAAATTTTCTGCTAAATTTAATATGGAATTCATCTTATGATGCTCTATATTGATGGACTGTTCATATTTCCTCCTTTTCAACCTGAACTCAATGAATGACTATAATTAAGTGGTTATCTTTCCTTTGATGAACTCTCATGCATGCTTCCTTGTGATATCTTTATGTATTTTGAATCCATTTCCCAATGATTATGTGTATCATTTCAACCATCCATATGATGTTTAAGTGTTGATTTTATATCTGGCCTTGTTAAATTTATATTTGAGAGATCCCTCTCTGGAAAGGAAAGCCAATTTATTTCTGAAGTGGTTTTTGCTGTTACCTTTGGGATTTACCTTTTTCAACCTGGGTACATTTTGAGTGTTAAAACCACGTATAAATTCTTTTTTGGATGGGAGCTTCAGGTGTTTAAAGCCTTAATAGCTCGATTTGTGAAGTCCACCTGGCAGGGGTGATGGGGCTGGTGTAGATACGCTACACCCTTGCGCCTGTGGGAGAGATCACCTCACTAGAGGTGAGGAGTACAAGGATGAAAAACCACCCCACATGGTTGTCTCAACCAGAAGTGATGCGACACTTCTCCCAAATCCCATAGGTAGCAGTGTTACCCGGAGGGGAAGGAGGTGGTGGATGCAGCGGGACCAGCGAAGGAGGCCAACCACTTTTCTAACATGTGACCATGTGGAAAGATGCATTTGAGCATGGTGGAAGCACACATTTTGGGCAGAGAGGGAGGCATCATATTCATCATTTGTCATGACAGTAGGACACATCAAGCTGTTACCCAGACCGAATGCGGCCACTAGCACCATAATGTTTGTTTATATTTGTAAAACGTGGTGATAGTCCAATCCTTACACTATTAATGCTTGATGGCAACTTGTAATAGCTTTAATTTGATAGTGTCAGCAATAGGATTGTATAAAAATGCTCCTGATAGAGGGAGAAAGGAGTTAGTGAATTGGATTGGGAAACAGTCCCGGGCTAAGGCTCTCCATTTGTAAAACTTGATACCCGTGTATGAATAAATTGTAGTGAAATAATTGTTTCTCATGGAAGAGATTCATGTGTTTTTGTTTTTCCCAATATGTATTTTCCTTTAGGTCTAAATGTGTTTCCTATTTCCATTCCAATTTGTTGATTTCTCTCATGTCTACAACTTAGTGTATAACGGTTAGGAATTCATACTCACTATGCTCCTGCTGTTGTTCCTGGAATTTATCAATTTTTCTTCTAAAGTTGCATGGAATTCATCTCACTGGTGCTCCATGTGATGGACTGTCCCTTCTTGTCCTCTAATCGTTTGCTAAATATTTCCTGATTGGGAAATCAACAGCTATATTGCCTCTGTTTGCAATCCCACATCATTCTTTCCCTTTGTAATCATTTCTTACATAGGTTTCAACTCCATTTTCCCATGGTGTTTTACCCTCGATAATCCCACCATGCACCTCTCCTCAACATAATTTTCCCCATTCAATATCCTATCCCCCTGATCATGCTGATTGAAAATCCTATGCGGAGTAGACTCTGGTGACACACAAGATTGACAAGCTTATGTGGAGTAAACTCCGGTGAAAAACAAGAAATCCCTCTCTGACTGCGCAGGGATGAAGGCACAGTCTAAAATGGTTCTGCTATTTCCCGGTAGCGGCCTCCCCTCACTCAACCTTGGGGGCTCAAATCCCAGTTCCAACAGTAACTATCGAGAGCTTACTCCAGTTTCATAAATCCTTGCAACAATGAGAAAAGACCTTGAATGAATTTGATTCACCAATTAATGTTGTAGAGTTTACATTTGGCTCATCATATCCAACATTGAAGAAGAAGATAGAGGAGAAGGAGGCCGAAATTAGAGACCTTCGCCAAAAACTATTGGAGAAGGGAAAAGCACTACATTTGGGATGTGATCGTGAAATACAAGATTTGAAATCCCAAATTAAATATTTATAGAATAAACCTGTGGTAGAAGCAATTTTGTATACTCCATTTGATAGCAATTTGAGGGCACAAGAGCTCAAGAGAAAATTAAGTGCAGTTCAATCTGACCTAAAGTGGACATATGATGATCTTAAAAGAAATGAAGATGATCACTCAAATCAGAAAAATAATAATGTAGAGATGTTGAAGAAATCCCTAGAAGAAAAAGATAGACTGCATACAAAAGTGATAAATCTTGCAAACAAAGTGAAAGAGAAAGAAAAACAATTAAAACATATGAAGCTTCTGTAGAACTGGAGGGTTCTATAAAAGGCAAGAGAAGCTATAGCAAAGTTTCTTATTCTAAAAAGGAGGAATTGCAAACACCTCCCAACTTCCAAGCAGCCTAGATTTCTAAAATAATATGGTGTACATTTGATGTCTATGCACATACTAATATTGTTGTAATATAAATTGTCAGTATTTCTTGGCAATGTGTCACGTCCCCTTACCTCCGACCGGCGTAGAGGACGCGACTACAATATTAAACCACCCGGGCTAAGAGCCCCATGAACATATGCATACATGAAAATTGCTGAAACGGAATGCTTAACAAAGATTTTGAGCTAAAAAAATGCACATATGCAGTTACTCATCATACACAGCGGAAACCAACAACATTCAGTCATGCATGCATTTATCATGTTCATCATATCATTAACAGAAAAGATAGTTGCAGAAGTAAAAGGAACAAGATCACTTATCTTATGAAGAGCTTTGATCCGCAACCAGCTATGTCACTGGAACGTTCCACCCAACCATAGGCCAGCGTGCTCCTTAATATCTCAGCACCGCTGCCACCCCCAAGCTGGGCATGATTCTCCAAGGAATAAGGAAGCTAGCAGGCTAACGCATAGGTAAGCATACTCAAGCATAGCCAAGCCAATAGAGTTGGGTTTATCAGGCCATCAAGGAGCTGTAGAAGGCAGATTGCTAAGATGGTGAGCTCATTACAGAGCCAAGAACACCTACACTAGAACTAGACTGACCTCTAAGACACCCAAACACACCCAACACAAGGAATCAGTCCCTTCTCTGCTACACGGTCCCTCAGGCCCTACCTTCCCTTCCAGTGCTATTCAGGGGTGATGGAGAAGAAGGCCAGCCCTATAGCTCTGTCTGTGTGGTTTCCAGCCACCAGGTTTATCAAGCAAATCTAATCCAACATCCTTGCTCCTCTCACAGTCCGAGGACCAACCATTGCACACAAGCAACTAAGTCAGCTGTCACAGCCTAAACAGGAAAACGAATTCTGAGTCATTATTGGCCCTATTGTGGCCAAAATGACACTCAGGCGAAATTACAACAGTCCCCAGCATGTAAGGAATACCACAACAACCACAACCAACAACGTGGGAAAACACAGCCCGTCCTGGGCAACGAAATCACCAAGAAAACATATACAAACCGATATGGGGAAGAAATTACAGTCTCCCAACCTATGGGTGAGCGTGAGCAACAATGCAGAACCCACAATTGTCTCGTGAGTACAAGATACGGCCACACTATTCACCAATCCGTAGAGGAAAACTGCTGCATGGGTAAATCCAAAAAAATCTTGTACGTGAAGACCAAAAACAGGAAGGAATCCCTCTTCGTGAGAGTGCACAGCAATGGAGAGGATGTGAATTTGTAGGAGAAAATCGCGTGGGTAAAACCTAGGAAAATTTCATGTGTGTGAAAACAGTGAGCGGCCAAATGGGAAGTGCGTGAAGGTGAACAGCTACCAGGAGGATGCGAATTTATAGTGCGTGGGTGCTCAGCAACTCATGGATCCAAGGAAAAAAATGTCTGCATGAGACCCCCCCCCAAAAAAACTGCCAAGAGCCTGTGCGTGAGTGAAGTCAACAGGGGTGGAGTGTGCGTGGAGGCATGGACTGACAGTCCTGCCACCCCACTCCCAAAACAATTAAATGCCATAACTTCCCTCAGCTACCAGCATAAATTATTAACTGAAGGTGGTTGGAATAAAACAAAAGAAGATGACACATGGGTTTTTCCCCCTTTTCGCTCAAGGTTTGACAAATCCCCCCCACATCCTTATCCTTGGGAAAAATCATGCCCCATTCGATTTAGTTGCCACGACCGTAGCTGGTTGTGTTCATTTTAATTATAGATGCATATTTACATGATGACCAATATAATATATGCCGCATGCCCCAATACACCATCGGTGACAATTTAGACCCAAAACATAGCATAACCGATCAATGGTGGGGCCTTGGCCTTTAGCTCCACACCATGATCACTTACAATATATACATCATCGTATACATCTAATGCAACGGGGTCAAGACCCGAACATTACACAATGAATA
The DNA here is from genome assembly GCA_001517045.1 of Pseudotsuga menziesii. Classification (NCBI taxonomy): domain Eukaryota; kingdom Viridiplantae; phylum Streptophyta; class Pinopsida; order Pinales; family Pinaceae; genus Pseudotsuga; species Pseudotsuga menziesii. Next base: position 137,750 of record LPNX010509846.1, read on the forward strand.
TATTTTGATATAGTTAATGTGTTTCTAATGTGTAATACAAGTGTAAGGTGTAATCCATATGTGTATTTTTCCTATGTCTAAGAGAGTTTAATGTGCAACCCATACTGAGAAGTGTGTATGAAAGTACAAATGATGAAGAATATTCTTCATAATATATTCTACAAATGAATTGACATATGAAATATTCTTGAAATATATTCTACAAATGAATTGACAGATCATCATTTCATGCTATATTGAATAAATTGTAGTATAAAATAAACATACCAACCTTTTCTACAAACTCTTGTAGTCATTTCTGTAAATTGTAAGATCTAAAATAAAATCCAAGTCATCCAAAACACAATTGATAGTATTTTCCAATTTTTCATGCCCAGAACTAAAAATACACACCAATTCCAATCGAAGTACACTGTAGGTATGAAATTTGGAATTTTGCATACAAAAACCTAATTATACTAGTATAGTTTTAATTTCAGACATAAAGTAAACTTCTATTGTGAAATAAGAATGCATCCAACATTTGGAATGAGAATAGAACAACTGTAAATGTTGGTTTCTTGTTGACGAGCATCATAGTTTGGAAACCAATCTCATGGCTCTACAAGTTTGTATGGTCTGTTTCCATTTTATTATAATATAAATTATGATCGTTCCTTGCAGAAATTAATGAATGAGAACATAACATATATAATACATTTCGAGGAAAAAAAACAAAGATAATGCAAAAATATAACAAGATCGATACTCAAGAAAATTTTAAAAGGGGCCCAAGACCATTTTTTATTATATTATGCATTCATTACAGAGCAGAGGGATAGTTTACAGTTCAATCAATAACATCAAACAACTACAATAATAATCGTACCTACTTCCTATTAAATTCTATTTATAGACCTCAAGAGTTGGATTGACCATGTTACAAGTGGATTTCATTTGAGTGACACTGAAATGTGGATTCACCCATGAGCCAACCTGTCCTCTGTTGTACTTTCCTGGCTTTAAACGAAGATATTGACTAATATGGAACAAGAAAAACATGCCAGTGCAACACAGGGGGGAAAACAGGGATGAAGTGGACATGTTTCAACACCAAGGGTAGAAAGAGAATAGAAGAGGAAGTTGAATTCCATTTGTCTGGATGGGATATGCGAGTAGAGAAGAATTATAATAGATATGAACAATGTGTGAGAGGTATCTAAGGAGAAAATGGAAATACCAATGAAAGAAATAAATGGTAAGGAAGAGAAAAATTCCACCGACAAATATGGCTCAGCGGAAAACAACATGCAATACCCATCTGATGTGGACAAATTAAGGGTTGGAATTGAAAAACTCAATCTTGATATGCCACCGAGAGGGAATTCTTGGGTTGTTGAAGAGGGATAGGGTGCTAACTCAGGGAAGGAAACAATTCACTGAGTGATGGGAAAGGAATGTCAAAAGAACATAAAAACAATAAGATGGAATGGAATTCCTAATGAAAGCCATTGAACCGAGATGAGACTATCTCTGATTCTTTCCAAATCTACCCATTTCACTCATACTATCAGTGAACTAAAATTTGCACACATCTGTGGCCATACTGGAAAAAACTTAACGAACATAGAGAATGGATTGAATACTGCATAGCCTAATGATAATGGTGGCCCCTATTTATCAATATTACATAATAAGCAACATGATTAGTAATTGACTGCAGCTGCTCGGAAAGAATCCATGGGGTCAGGCCAAATATGGATATCTAATGGTGGCCCCTATTTATCAATATTACATAATAAGCAACATGATTAGTAATTGACTGCAGCTGCTCGGAAAGAATCCATGGGGTCAGGCCAAATATGGATATCTGTACTGTTTTGGCCCTTGGAATAATTGAAAGGTGGGAAAAAAAATTAATCACGATGAAATGTTGAGTTCACGTCTGGGTGATGCAATCATTCTCAATGCCATCAGAATCTGACTCGATTCAAGTTCATCGAATCATAGAATTTGATGGTTTGTTAAGTGACGTATTTGACAGTCGGTTGAAAGTTCAAAATATGACAGGTAGGGAAAAGCAAAAGCTTCCATTTACAGGTTTAGACGATTATATGACATATTTTACACTCAATACATTCAACATGTGTATGACAGGTTGAGGTATGGGAAAACGAAATCAGGCATGTGCGTGGATTTTATTGAAGCAAGTCAATTTTTGATTTCTTTACTCAAATGCACGTCCAACATGAAAAAATGGTGGTTTAGGTAAATTAGACCTGCAAAACATGCAAAATCTGCAAAAACTGTTGTTTAGGGAAATTAGACCAAGCCTAGGAGAAGATCAAAAATTGTCCAAGTATGGAATTATTGGTAAAATCTGCCTAACTGGCCTTAGGGAAATGCATGCCACAGCTCATAGGATGATGATAAAAATATTATGAGAGTGTAGATGTATAGATTCTTGTATGGTGCATCCAACCATATGAATATCTTGACCAAAAAGTATTTCAGTACGAAGATATCTATCCCCAAAAAGTTCCTCTCAGCCATATTTGCACTGCTCCATAAAAATTCCCGCCAAGGAGAGAGAACGAAGCTCCAGAAGATGAAATTGGTCATGATGGATTGACCTTGTTGGCCTCTACCCATTGGGAATCTCACTTTTCAAGTGTGAAGGAAAAATGAAATGACCTTGGTGAACTAGGGTTGAGGAGAACTAGTTAAGTGTTAGACAAAGATTTTGAGAGACCACTTGGAAATGCTCGCAAGGGGATGTTCCATTGATGATAAAAGTCATCAGATGATACGGTCCTGTTCATTGTTGAAATGGGTATCTAGACATGCTCTTTTATTTTCATATGGTAACCAGATAAGGAAAATATCAACCTCACAAAATAGAAGAATAATATTATTTTTCATACTGAAGACAGAAAAAATGGCTAAGTGTTGTAAAGGGGATAAGTGATGCCCGCATTAAGGTTGATGTCTGCACTAAGGATGATTCTCGCATGTCATGGCATGGAGTATATGATTATGTTACATGAAGTTGAAATCATTGTTGTATTATGACATCATTCTGGAGAAATACGACAAATTAGTGAAAATCAGGAAATTGGCCAAGTGTGGGAATATTGGTCCAAGTAACCTTAAGAGGATGCCTGCCACAAATGGTTTATTGAATAAAATACCTACACCACATGGAGATATTGTAGGCTGTTGTTTTGTCTACTCAACCATGGTCTCATTTTGTCGAAAGAGACACTGAAGAACAATTTATGGACCTGCCAAAACTGTGGTTTAGGGAAATTAGACCAAGCCTAGGAGAAGATCAAAAAATGTCCAAAGTATGAATTATTAGTCAAATATGCCTAATGGGACTTAGGGAAATTCTCGCCACACCTCAAGGGTTGATGATAAAAATATTATGAGAGTGTATGTCTCTAGAAAATTGTATGGTGCATCCAACCATATAATTATCATGACCAAAAATTCTTTCAAGAAGAAGATATCAATCTACTAAAAGTGCCTCTCATCCATATTTACACTGCTCCAGAAAAATTCCCACCGAGGAGAGAGAAAGAAGATATAGAAGATGAAAGTGTTTTTTCTAGACTCACCTTGTTGAACTATACCCATTGGGAATCTCACTTGCCAAGTTTTAAGGAAACATGAAAACACCATGGTGACCTAGGGTTTGAAGAGAACTGGTTAAGTGTTAGACAAAGTGTTTGAGAGACCACTTATCAATGCTCGCAAGGGGGTGTTCCATTAATGATAAAAATCATCAGATGATATGGTCATGTTCATTGTTGAAATGGATATCTATCCATCCTATTGGTTTTTTTATGGTGACCAGATAAGGAAAATATCAACCTCACAAAATAGAAGAAAAATCTTATTTTGCACACTAAAGACATAAAAAATGGCTAAGTGTTGTAAAGGGGCTAAGTGATGCCCGCATTAAGGTTTATTCTTGCACTAAGGATTATTCTCTCATGGCATGGCATGGAATAGATGACTATTTGGAATGAAGTTGAAATCAGTGTTGCATTATGACATCGTTCTAGAGAAACACGAAAAATTAGTGAAAATCAGGAAATTGGCCAAGTGTGGGAATATTGGTCCCAGTAGCCTTAAGAGGATGCCCACCACAAATGGGTTGTTGAAGAAACTACCTGCACCACATGGGGATATTGTAGGCTAATGTTTCTTCTACTCAACCATGGTCTCATTTTGTCCAAAGAGACACTGAAGAAAAATTTATGGACCTGCCAAAACTGTGGTTTAGGGAAATTAGACCAAGCCTAGGAGAAGATAAAAAATTGTCCAAGTATGAATTATTGGTAAAATATGCCTAATAGGCCTTAGGTAAATTATTTCCACAGCTCATGGGTTGATGATAAAAATATTATGAGAGTGTATATCTATAGAAACTTGTATGGTTCATCTAACCATATAATTATCCTAACCAAAAAGTCTTTCAGGAAGAAGATATCAATCTACCAAAAGTGCCTCTCAGCCATATTTTCACTACCCCTGAAAAATGCCTGCCTAAGAGAGAGAAATAAGCTACAGAACATGAAAGTGGTTTTTATGTTCTCACCTTGTTGAACTATACGCATTGAGAATATCACTTTCCAAATTTGAAGGAAAAATTAAATTACCTTGGTGACCTAGGGTTTGAAGAGAACTGCTCAAGTGTTAGACAAAAAGTTTGAGAGACCACTTCGAAATGACTAAATGGGGGTGTTCCTTTGAGGATAAAATTCATCAGATGATATGGTCTTGTTCATTATTGAAATGGATATCTATCCATGCTATTGGTTTTTCTTATGGTGGCGAGATAAGGAAAATATCAACCTGTGAAAATAGAAGAAAAATGTTAATTTGCATACTAAAGAAAAAGAAAAATTGGCTAAGTATTTTAAAGGGGATAAGTGATGTCCGCATTAATTTTTATGCCCACACTAAGGATGATGCCCACATGGCATGGCATAGATGATGATGTGAAATTAAGTTGAAATCATTGTTGCATTATGGCATCGTTCTGGAGAAATACGACAAATTAGTTAATATCAAGAAATTGGATAAGTTTGGGAATATTGGTCCAAGTAGCCTGGAAAATGTGGTTTAGGGAAATTATATTGAGCCTAGGAGAAGATAAAAAATTGTCCCAGTATGGAATTATAGGTAAAATATTCTGAGGGAAATTCCTGCCACGGCTCATAGGATGATGATAAAAATATTCTGAGAGTGTGGATCTCTAGAGTGTTGTATGGTGAATCCAACCATATCTAGAAGGCTATAATACGAGGTTTTTCGAATAGTTTGGAGACAATATAAAATAATATTCACAATAACCCACATGCTAGGAAATGTATATTATCATTTCAAACTTACAAATTTCATATATAATGAAAAAAATATTAGAAAAGAAAAACCAATTATAACAAAACAATAATATACTAGACATAATTGAATGGAACAAATACATAATTCATATGCATTAAATAGTAGAATTCACCATATAGATTACACATAACAGTATAAAATTTTATTAATACATGTAAATATATCTAGCTTCAACCCCATGGTATTATTCTCAACTTATGGCAATTGTACAGACTATGGCGTGCATTTTCCTAAGCCCAGTTTTGAATATTAACATACTGTTTTTTACGTAACAACTAATAAGTTCAGTCATTAATTTTGAATTTGTCCAAGATACTTGCAATTTTAGTCATTCATGTTCAATTTGACTGCTATGCATTCCTATCTTGCATTTCTATGCTTATGGCTTTCATTTTACACCAAGTGTCCATAACAGTAAAAAAAGATTAAAATTGCACCTTTCATGTTGAAATATTGTAACTTCGAAGAATATTCTTTATGTATCTTTTGTGGTCCCCGATGGTCCAACCGGGAGAACCACTTGTATTACATTGTACCCCGATGCTCCTAATTGGAGGAACTAATAAGAGTCATGAGGTAGTCCCCTCAAATTGTAAAGGTGGGTCATCAGCACCCCAGTGTGGTTACTTGAGCCTACATGTTTAACTCGAGCCTACATGAGTTAACTTAAGCCGACATGTTAATTGAGTAAACTTTAAGTAAACGGATGAATATAAATAGAGGTGTAGTGCTCCTCATTTGAGACACACACACTCACTTGGAATAGCGCACTTGTGGAGGAGAGGAGTTGCTGGAGAAGGAGGAGAATCAGGTTTTTGATCTCCTTGTTGGTTTTACCTTTTTCCCTTTTTGGGGAATCTATATTGAGGAAGATTTTGCTGGGTTTTCCCCTTTATGGTTTTCCCAGGATAAATCTATGTTGTTCTTGTGACACTGTCTCTTTCAGTGATCCTGCTTTATATGCTTTTATTATGAAAAATGAAATGATATACTTATGTCTTAGTTAAGCATATGAAAAATCAACATGGTATCAGAGCTAACTTGAATAGGGCAGCTTTCACAAGTTACAGAATCTAGGGCTTCTTATTTTTTGGTTCTCTCTCCACAATCAATCAGCAAAATAATGCTAGGCTGACTCTCCTTTGAAGGGTGCATCGTTCTGTCAAAGCGGAATTTGATTCTGAGCATTTTCAATTTTCGATGTGGAAATTAGGGCTTTCTATAGAAGAGGAATTTTTGAGTGAGACCAGAATAGGATTGTTCTCCTCATCAAAACCAAACTTTAGATACCTGGATCAAGATTTTTGGTTGGGTGAATCACCGGGAAAGTCAAACCCTAGTTTGACCCCGAGCTAGAAAAACTCTAAATACTAAAACTGCTACGTTTTGGCACATTCGCTATATTCCGAGATTGGAGAAGGAGCAGGATCTGAAAATTACAGGGGAAAAATATAAAATCCTGACGAAAACTGGGTCCAAAATTCATCCTCAGATTCCCTGTATTCCAAGAGATATGTTCTCTCCAAGTTAGGGTTCCATCCTCTTCCAGAATTCATCCCTAAACAGGACACCTGGGGAGAATTGAAATATCATGGGATACAGAGGTCCAAATGGAATTCATGAAGATGTTCCAGAAAGGGCACAGAATTTAATTTCGGTGGTCCAAATATCAAACTCAGAAGATGAACCAGTGACACGTGGCATGCCGTACAACTTCGCTGTTCTGAACAGTCCTATAACAGGTCACCTTGGTAAAAGGATCATAAATCCCGAATGGTGAAACCAATTATGATGAAACATGAAGTGGTGGATCATGGACATGCGAGGTTACCTCAGTACAAAATTTCAGACATAGGGGAGCATAAATTTCGGAGATATCATAGAAACAGTAACAGGCATTTCTGCAGAAGAAATTGGAAAATTAGGGCTTCCTGTTCCGGGAGCTTCCCTCCACTCTTTTCAGAAATGGAGTACATTGGACAGCTCCATTTGAAGATATCTATTTGTCTAGCTAATAAGATCTAAAATATCCCAAGTTTTTGAAATTAGGGTTTCTGTGACAAACCCTAGATCAGTGAGCTCCGGAACCAGGACGAACACCTCAAATCGGTAAGATCTAATCCTTTGCTATGTTCATTTGAGGTTCTCTTTTCAAAGTGATCTATGACATCAGCTTGATGATAAGCTTGGTGAATTTGAAAACGTCCAAGCCTAGAAGTATATGATCTCTCTGAATAAAATGGATTGGACACCTACATGAGCATAGAGGTTCCAAGTTCAGAGGGAGATGAGGCTAGAAGCCTTTCTCAATAAGAACTTGGTCAAATCCCAAAATATCATTGATGATTTAGTTACGAATCAACTTGTAATACAAGTGTATTCCCTAAAGATATCGATGAGGGTTGATTTCTTGACCAAGCTATTTGAAGGGAAGAACATAGATCAGAATATGACCTTAAGAAACCAGCTGAAGAATGTGAAGATCCAGAATGTAGAGACCATGCAGTCATAAGGATATCTCAAATCAAAGAACAACTTCAAGTGGGGATAGAAGAAGTGAAGAATGTAGAAGTGGTGATGGCCACCTTGAATGGCCTCCCAGGATCATAAAATTCATTCATTTAAGAAATGTGTTCCAGAAGGGAGTGATTACTTTCAGCCGAATTTGGGAAGAAGAAGAAGCTCGTCTCTGAAGATCAAGCTCTCATCTTCCAAAGAAGATCCCTCAATCAATGAGAAATATGAAGATCTCAACTCTTGAATAACTTCTTATCCACCTCAGCAATCGGATAAGAAACGATGCTATCATGAAGAAGTCGATGAAGCTGAAGACTCAAGAAGGAGTATACCCATGAAACAAATAAAGATAAGTATTCAATTGTCATTTCATGATATTGTTTTGTTACACCTTTGATTATATGCATGATAGATTGTTTGCATTAATGATTGTATACTACTAATATGCATGTGATGGGTAAGTAGCTCATGGTGCTATACAACTCTCCATTGCTACTTATCAAACCTCTTTGCTGACATATTGGATTAGTGTACAATCTCAATAATTTCATCGTAGATATGGAAAGCATATAGAAAGTCTATGTGAGGTATGGTTGAATGTTGTATTGACTAAACAGTTGCATGATGCATAATAATTTGTCGTTATGCATATGTTTTATGAAATAGTTCTAACCATGCAACTGGTGCATTTGAAATGCAGGAAAGGTCATGTACAGCCTCATTCAAGAAAAGAAGGATGAGACTTGTTCCGAAGAACAAGTGATGACAATTCAAGATTCACTCCAATAAACATGAATCTGAAGCTCCCAGGGTCAGAGACACCATAATGAAAGAAAGAGCTTCAGAGAGTTGTAGATCCACCTTGAAGGATGAAGACCACCATGGGTACAAGAGATAACTCAAGAAAAGAATTCTATGGAAGAAGCTATGATCAAAGAATAATAGTTGATCATGGGGAATGATGTATATGATATGATGAAAAAAATGTTCAAAGCAAGGTTTGTGATTCTCCCTAGAAAGAATAGACTATGACATGACATACTCTATTGACCAGTATATGTCAAGCATAGAACCACCTATACAGAATGAAGAAGGAAGATGACCTTCCACTTCAGGGGGAGTGACTACAGAAAATTATATCTGAGTTCGACATGGTATGACATGATGGATAGCGTTTTGATGGATCGAGAATTTACCAAGAGTAAAGTAGTTTCCAACCTTCAAGGTTGAATGCAAAAGACTAGGATATGTTGATGACCTGAGAAGACAAACTCATGGAAGATGTTGTGATACTAGAATGATGTTTGGGATATAGCACTCAAACCAGAAAGCAAGAATGTGGTATCTTCCAAATGGATTTGCAAGATAAGATATGTTGCTGATAGAATTAAGGTAAGAGTTGTGGCTAGAGGAAAGAGGGAATTAATTCTGAAGAGACACTTACTCCAGGAAGTAAGGTACACTTCCTTCAAAACTATCATGGTAGTTTCTTCCATGATGAAGTAAAGACAAGCCTTCCTTAATGGTATGATTGAGGAATAGTTTTACATCGAATAGTCATGAGGATTTGAAGTTGAAGACAGAAGGAATCAAGTATGCAAGTTGAAGAAGGCACTCTATGGCCTGAAGCAAGCTCCCAGAGCTTGGTATGGAAGAATAGATAGTTTCCTGATGAGCATGGGCTTTGCCAAGAGAAAAGTCGATCCTAACCTTTCCTAGAAGGTTGTAGAAGATGTACCTGTCATTCTATTAATATATGTGGATGACTTATTCTTGACAGAGAAACAGATCATGGAAAGCAAGAAGAAACTAGCAGAAGAAATGAAAAACCTTGGGTTAATGCATTATTTCCTAGGTCTGAAAGTATGGAAAAGTTCAGAAGGAATCTTTCTCAACCAGGGAAAGTATGTGGTAGAGATATTGAAGAGATTCAATATGTTGGAATGCAAAGTCATGGCCACACCCATGGACTCCAACCTGAAGTTGTTAGCTGATGACTCATCAGAGTTAGTGGATGCGACTCACTACAAACAAATCTTTGGGTCATTGATGTACTTAAAAAATACCAGACCAGACATTTGTTTTGCTGTGAACACCTTAAGTCAATATCTTGTTGAACCAAGACGGGTTCACCTAGTAGCTGCAAAACATGTGATGAGGACTATATACTTTGGTCAACACTATGATGTTAGCCATGAGTATAGATTGTATGGCTACATAGATGCAGATTGGGCTGGAAGTATCTCAGACAAGAAAATCAAATCAGGTATATTCTTTGAGGTCTGCTATGAGTTCATGGTTTAGCCAGAAACAGTCCAGTGTTTCTCTTAGCTCGGTTGAAGCAGAATACATAGCAGATTGCTCTACTATGTTATGAAGCCATATGGATTCAAGAGCCAATATCAGGTTTTTTTTTTACCTGAAGATAGATACAACAATGATTCTATGTGATAACCACAGTTGTGATGACAAAGAACCCTGTGTTCCACGTAACACGTAGAAATCAGGTATTTCTACATACAAGATAAGATGAAGATAATGATACTGTAGATGCAGATGATGGTGATTTAGTATTTCTATACTGAATATAGAGATGATGATTTCAGTATTCCCATACTGAAGATATAGATGATATTTCATTATTTACATACTGTAGATATAGATGATGGTGATTCCGTATTTCTATACTAAATATAGAGATGATGATGATTTCAGTATTTCTATACTGAAGATATAGATGATGATGATTTTAGTATTCACATACTAGAGATACAGATGGTGATATATTTGTATTCATATATTGAAGACGTAGATGATGATGGTTTGGATGATGATGTACCGACAAAGCCTCTATGTCAAGTAGAGTTTGATCACTTTCGAGACAAGCTTGGTGTTGTTCAAAAAGACCTTCCTCGAAAGGGGAAGTAGTGATATTGCAGTGGGATTGTATCATCCCTCGGAATTTTCCCTAAAGTGATCCGGAGACCTCGGTCCTCGAGAATGAAGAGGGATTGTATCATCTCAGGACATCTGTTCATAATAGATCCGTTGACCTCGGTCATCGAGAACGTGATGGGATTGTATCATCCCTGGACACTTGTCCTAAAGTGATAAGGAGGCCTCGGTCCTCGAGAATGAAGAGGGATTGTATCATCCCGGGACATCTGTCCATAATAGATCCGGTGACCTTGGTCATCGAGAACGTGATGGCATTGTATCATCCTTGGGAACCTTCCCTAAAGTGACCCGGAGACCTCGGTCTTCGAGAATGAAGAGGGATTGTATCATCTTGGGACATCTGTCCATAATAGATCCGGTGGCTTCGGTCCTTGAGAATGTGGTAGGATTGCATCATCCTTGGAAATAGTCCTAAAGTGATAGGGAGTGATTATCCCGTAATTGTATCAGGTGACTTGGGTTGTCGATAATGTGGTAGGATTGCATCATCCTTGGACTCAAGTCCTAAAGTGATAGGGAGTGATTATCCCAAAATTGTATCCGGTGACTTCGATCGTCGAGAATGTGGTAGGATTTCATCATCCTTGGACTCAAGTCCTAAAGTGATAGGGAGTGATTATCCCGTAATTGTATCCGATGACTTCAGTCGTCGAGAATGTGGTAGGATTGCATCATCCTTGGACTCAAGTCCTAAAGTGATAGGGAGTGATTATCCCGTAATTGTATCCGGTGACTTTGGTCATCGAGAATGTGGTAGGATTGCATCATCCTTGGACTTAGTCCTAAAGAGATAGGGATTGATTCTCCCGTAATCAGTCTGGTAACTTCGGTTGTCAAGAATGTGGTGGGATTGTATCATCCCTGGACTTTAAGTCCAAAATTGATCCAAAGAAGTTTTGTCTTTGAGTTGTGGATTGCAGGTTGTTGCTGATGATGATGATGACGTGCTGATCTAAAAGATCAGACTATGATGATAACACACTATGATTATGATGTTTCTGATCGAAAGATTAGAGTATGATGATGATGTTTCTGATCGAAAGATCAAAGTATGATGATGATGTTTCTGATCGAAATATTAGAGTATGTTGATGATGTTTTTGATCGAAAGATCAGAGTATGATGATGATGTTTCTATGTTGATGATGTTTCTGATCGAAAGATCAGAATGTGATGATGATTATGATCGACAGATCAGAATATGATGATGATGATGTTGCTACTAATCAAGAGGTCAAAGTACTGAAGATGTTGCTGCTGATCGAAAGGTCCAGGTGATGTTGTTGATCGAAAAGTCAAAAATGCTGAAGATGTTGCTGATCGAAAGTTCAAAATGCTGAAGATGTTGTTGCTGATCGGACAGTCAAAGTGCTAAAGATGTTTCTAATCAAGAGATCCAAAATGCTGAAGATGTTGTTGCTGATCGAACAAGTCAAAGTGCTGAAGATGTTGCTGATCGAAAGGTCCAAGTGCTGAAAATGTCGCTGCTAATTGAAAGATCAAAATGCTGAAGATGTTGCTGATCAAAGACTGAAGATGTTGTTGATGATGAAGACTGAAGATTGAAGATGAAGACTACATGATGTTGAAAATCTTCCAATGATTTATAGATGTGTTTCCCTGCTGATGTTGATGATGTCCTGTATCTCTACTCTTCTTGTTGTTGATGTAGAATACCCTTCTCGTTAAGGGGGAGTGTTGAAATATTGTAACTTCGAAGAATATTCTTTATGTATCTTTTGTGGTCCCCGATGGTCCAACCGGGAGAACCACTTGTATTACATTGTACCCCGATGCTCCTAATCAGAAGAACTAATAAGATTCATGAGGTAGTCCCCTCAAATTGTAAATGTGGGTCATCAGCACCCCAGTGTGGTTACTTGAGCCTACATGTGTAACTCGAGCCTACATGAGTTAACTTAAGTCGACATGTTAATTGAGTAAACTTTAAGTAAACGGATGAATATAAATAGAGGTGTAGCGCTCCTCATTTGAGACACACACACTCACTTGGAATAGCGCACTTGTGGAGGAGAGGAGTTGCTGGAGAAGGAGGAGAATCAGGTTTTTGATCTCCTTGTTGGTTTTACCTTTTTCCCTTTTGGGGGCATCTATATTGAGGAAGCTTTTGTTGGGTTTTTCCCTTTAGGGTTTTCCCAGGATAAATCTGTGTTGTTCTTGTGATACTGTTTCTTTCAGTGATCCTGCTTTATATGCTTTTATTATGAAAAATGAAATGATATACTTATGTCTTAGTTAAGCATATGAAAATTCAACATTTCATAGGTCGACTGTGAGCATACGAGGTTAGCTTATATAAAATTAACACAAGGATAGTATTCTAAATATATCTATCCATCCAATTTCCAAAACCATTTACTATAAACATTTAATAGGATGGCTTGGCTTGCATTTTTATTAATGTAGGTGTATTTTCATAAATACAAGACAACCATGTAGCGTTTTTGCACAACAGGCACTTTCTGAACCAAAATTGAAAAAATTAATGTATAATAATGTGGAAAATAGTAAAACATACCATTTGGAACTAAAATCACTCAAAAATACCCAATACTTAGGACTGGGCGGGCATTTTGTGATCTCGGTAAAACTGGGTTGAAAACACAAAAGTTATCATTTTGTCAATTTAACTCTGTACAAATGAAACATAATTTTAAAATACGGAAAGAGGATTTTGTCAAAAATATATATATCTTCAACCCCATGGTGTTAATTTCAACTTATGACAATTGTACGGATTGTGGCGTGCATTTTCCTAAGCCCATTTTTGAATATTTACACACTATTTTTTACGAAACTTATAATTTCAGTCATTTTTTAAAGAATTTGGCAAAGATACTTGAAATTTTAGTCAGTCATGTTCAATTTAACTTTTATGCATTCCTAGCTTGCATTTTACACCAAGTTTCCATAACAGTAAAAAAAGGATAAAATTGCACCTTTCATAGGTCGACTGTGAGCATACGAGGTTAGGTTATATAAAATTAACACAAGGATAGTCTTCTCAATATATCTAGCCATCCAATTTCCAACATTTACTATAAACATTTAATAGGAGGGTTTGGTTTTAGAGTACATCAAAACATGTAGAGAAGAATATTACTCTATTATTATATTACTCACTCTATTACTCTTATTTTTCGAGAATAGTTAGAATGCCAAATTTTTACTCTATTATTTACTCTTACTTTCTTATTTTCAATAAGTATACTTAACACGATAGAAAGTTAACTATACTGAAATTGAAAATGTAAGTTGTGTATAGTTGACTTGAAAAACATTTGTAATTTTTATTATAGTTTGGAAAAGTCATAACACATTTGTATTTTTTTATTATAGTTTGCAAAATTCAAAACACATTTGTAACTTTTATTATAGTTTGGAAACGTTTGAACATATTTGTTATTTTTATTTTAGTTTGGAAAATTTAGCGTGGTGGTATCCTGTGCGTGCATTCCCTTCTTCCTTTATGAGCATACCATCATCCTGCAAAATGGAAACAACAGCCTCCTCTTCCATGCCGTCAACTGAAATGGGGGGTTCTGAAGTTGTTGAGAGGTTCACTGTTAGAAAATTTGGAGAGAGCGCTGAGGTATGGAGTGACAGAACCAACTGGCCAGAAGGTACGCTAAATGTCCTGGTCAGAGCAGAAGTGCATCGTTTTATTTTCGGTCAGTTCAATTTCAACAATGAAGAGATAGATAATGCCATTTCTAGTTATGATGATGAGTCCAAGGAATTGATTATTTTTGGGAAGAGGGTTTGTATGGACCCTGATTTGTTGTCAGCTGCAGTGAAAATTCCACGTAGGGGGTGAGAAATGTTGACCACCAAGAAAACCCTCAAAGTAGATAAGGGTGAGATGGCAAACAAAATATGTGGAAAAATGTTAAGGTTGCCCAAAATGGTTTAAAGATGCAAGATGTTCCACCGGGACTGTACAAAACATTAATTCAAATTGTACTTAGGACAATTATGAATCACCACAAGCAAGATATTTTAGGTGATTGTATGAAGTTGGTGATTCACTGGGTTGAAGACCTGACCATAGATGTCCCTCATCTATTGGAAAAAAAACAGAATTTTGCACTGCAGGAGAGAAAAATGAAGAGAGTGAAGTTTAGTTACCCTCGCACACTACAAAAAATTATTGACTTATATCGACCCAGCACTGTAGAAGGAAGCAGATTTAAAAATACATACATGAAGAGTCTGAAACTAGACAAAATTAACCAGGAAGTTCCTCAACAATATCCAAAGGACAATGTACAAGTCCCTGAAGAGCCTTTTGAGTACTATACGAAAGGTTTGGGAAGTGAGCCTGAATAATTTGATGTTGTCTCAATTCTGGCCAGATTACATCAAGGTAGAGAAATAGATGTAAACAATATGCATGATGTTGATTTTAATGAATAGGAGGAGCATAGTGATGATGATATTTATGCTCGTGCAGAAATGTCACTTGTTATATATACACCTCCATAGTTCGGAGTTGATAAAACTTCCTCTCCAAAATCATTTTTTGATGGTAAAACTATTTTTAAGCTATTGTTAGATAAAATGTTACATTTCAAAGAAGAAGCTGAATTTCATAGAAAACACTTTTCCTATTAGTATCTTACCGTAGTACAGAGCGTAAAACTCTGTAGGATTAAGCAAATGCAAATTCAGGATCTCTTAAAGGTAGGCACTATTTTTCAATGCTATTTTTCAAAAAGAAATAGTTGCCAAATTTCTTTTTTTGAATCCTTGTTAAAATTTTCACTATTTACAGGTAATTGCAATGTTAGAAATAGAACACGTCGATACTATGGACTCTTCTATTAAAAATTTGCAAATGGTGGACCTCTTTAAGGTAGGAGGCATTTTTCAATGCTATTTTTCAATGCTTTGTCCCAAAAAAAAAGTTACCAAATTCCATTTTTTGAATCCTCCTAAAAATTTTCCCTGTTTACAGGAAATTGCAAGATTACAAGGATCCCTTGGGAAGACTATGGACAGTTCAAGAAGGATAATATTAGGAAAGGACTCTTTTCTTCAATCTTTGAATAAGGAACTAGAGAAAATTCAGGATGAATTTAGAAAAGAAAATGAGAAATGCAGAGAAGAATATATGCTTTTTTGGAAGAAAGATGAAGAAACCATAAAGAGGCCGGAAGATGAGCTGAAACATTGACCGAAGGTGTTGGACATTCCCCCTCTAAGGACTATTATTGTCTAGGAAGCAATACTTACCGTTGCAGTCAGTAAGTTAAACAGAATAATTGAAATAATGAAGGATGATTTTAAAAGCACCCTTGCTAAAGAGTTAAACATCAACTTTAGATAAATGAAAATATTAAAAAAGAGGAAAACATGAAAAACATAATTGCTAAGAAAGATGAAGACTTGAAAGGGAAAATAGTTGAACTTGAAAAGAGTACCACAGAACTATAGATTAGAGGACTTGAAAAGCTAGAAGAATTTGAAATTGGTAATGGGAAAGCATAGGCATTTGATTTCTGGTGAAATTTATGATATGTCAACACACCAATAAGATTTAATAAGGTATGAGAGTATCCTGGAAAATAGAGAGAAGGAATTGGACGTAGCTTTTAATGCAATACGAGCTCATGCACAAGTCAAAAAGGGGTTACAAAGCTATCGTGCCTTCTTAAGAATTCGAGAGAAGTCCTTGATGGATGCTAGTGCAGCAATGAATGTTGGAGATGATCTCTCTGTGTGGTCAACAATTAAATAAACAATGGAAAAAAATCTATACAAGAGGAATAATTAGATTAAAGAGCTCAGATTGAAAATAGTGGAGGATATAGAATCACAACATTTGGGATGTAAGTCTGAGATAGAAGATATGAAATCCCAAATTGCCACTCTCTAAATTAAAAACATGCTTCAGTGAGTAGCAATTGTGTATACTCCAGACAATACAGAATTGAGGGAAAAATAATTGGAGATAGAGACAGAGAAGCTCAGGAAAAATTTGACCCAAGTTCAGTCAGAGTTGAAATGTGCAAATGATCATCTTGAACAAAATGAAAAGGAACATGAAGAGAAAAATAAGAAGAATGTGGAATTGATGAAGAAGTACATCCAAGATAACGATAGATTGAGAGAAAGTTTTCACAAATTTGCAACAAAAGTGAGAGAATTAGAACAAAAATCAGAACATGCACCTGCTGCAGCTTCTGAAGAACCAGAAGCTTCTAGACAATCCAAGAGACTAGAATGTGCAAATTTATCTTCTCTAAAAAAGGAGGACTTGCAGCCTAAACTGTTAGTTTTTCATCACATTTAAGATAGCATTATGTTAGGATCTTTTCACTGAGAGAATAACAAGCACATCAATAACATAAGCATATCACATGAGACAAGAGACACAAAGAGTTTTGATAGGGGAAACCATAAATGGAGAAAACCCCTCAACTTCCTCTAAGATAGTATCACCACAAGATGTGAAACCCAAAACAGTAAGATGACCTCCCAACACAATAGCAGCCTTTTGTCTTCTGTCAAGCCAAAGTATTTCCTTCTCCAAAGGTGCGCCACACTTGAGAGAGCAAGTGATGTAATTCACAAGTGACAAATAGAGAGACTCACGCTCTCTATTTATATTAGTCTGTTCACTTGAATTACACTTTCACACGTAGGCTCGACTTAATATTACTTACCCGAGCCTACACCTTAATTAGTGTATAATAACTCAAGTGCCCCGAAACTGTGGGGACTTACCTAATGATTTGATATGACTTGATTACATTATTAATCCTCCTGATCGGAACATCGGGGCATGACCACATGACTCAAATACATAATAGAAAACATCCCGGAATAAACATCGGGTTACAATACATAATATATATGGAAGAATACATTCCGAAGTTACATATACATCAACACTCCCTCTTAACTAGGAAGGTATTCTTTTGACACGTTTTTCAGCACTGGTCTTCTTCTCTACATCAACTGGATCATCTTCGTCTTTGAGTCATCTTCACCTTCAAGTCATCTTCGTATTCAAGTCATCTGGATCTGGATCATCTCTTGATCTGGATCATCATAGAACGTCATCACTGGATCTGGATCATCACTCAATCTGGATCATCATCACTGGACTGGATCTGGATTATCACTCGATCTGGATCATCACTGCTGGATCTAGATCATCACTCGATCTGGATCTCTCGAATTCATCATAACTGGATCTGGATCATAGCTCGATCTGGATCTCCTCTGGTCATCATCATGTGCGTACTATCTCATCATAGGAAGTTCTACAGAGCCAGCCCTTTTTCATGCTGGTTGTAGGCCTAGCCCACAGGTAGGTATTTTCCCAGCACTTATATCTGACCTACTTATCAGAAAGGCACGCCCAGCACTTACATCTGACCTACTCATCAGAAAGGCACGCCAAACACTCACATCTGATCATGTAGTAAACTACAATCACATCAGAAAGGCCCCGCACTCACATCTATCATGGAAGGAACTGAATCCTCTCACCAAGATAGAATGGCCTGCCCTTACATCTGACATGGAAGGAAATTAATCCTCTCACCATGAAATAATGGCCCGCACTTACATCGTCCATAGAAGGAACTTAATCCTCTCACTATGACGGAATGGCCCACACTTACATCGGCCATAGAAGGAACTTAATCCTCTCACTATGACAGAATGGCCCGCACTTACATCGGCCATAGAAGGAACTTAATCCTCTCACTATTGAAGAATGGCATGCACTCACATTTGACCTGGAAGGAACCAAATCCTCCACCCTCGTCAGAAAGGCCCCCAGTCCCGGACTGAGCTACCTGGTAACTGACCAGGTGCCTCCACTCTCTCGAAGAGTGGCAATTGCCCTTACATCTATCATACTCGACAGAATGGCCAACACTCACATCTGACATGGGAGGAACCTAATCCTTTATCCATGAATAGAATGGTCCAGCCCTTACATCTGACCTGCTCATCAGAATGGCTATGGTACTCATATCTGACATGGAAGGAACTGAATCCTCTCACCATGACAGAATATCTCAGCCCTGACCTCCTCGTCAAAATGGCTTGTGTATCTCTAGCACTCATATCTGAGATGGAAGGAACTGAATCCTCTCACCATGACAGAATGGCTCAGCCCTTACATCTGACCTGCTCGTCAGAATGGCTTTGGGACTCATCACTTTCCCTTGGAGGGAACCTCGATCTGGAGAACACCAAGTCTCTCTCTAAAGTACTCAAACTTCAGCCTAGACAATGGCTTCATCAATACATCAGCTATCTGTTCCTCCGTCGCAACATACTGGAGCTTCACTGCTCCTCTCTGCACCATATCCCTGATATAGTGATACTTGATCTCGATATGCTTCGACTTGTCATGGAATATTGGATTCTCTGACAACTTCACACAAATTTGGTTGTCACAATGTATACAAGTAGCATCCAACTGGAGATCAAATATATCAGACAGTAGCTTCCGCAGCCATACTACCTCACAACTAGCTGAACAAGCTGCGACATACTCTGCTTCAGTTATACTCAGTGCCACACAGGATTACTTCCTGCTAAACCAAGAGATCACACCTGATCCCATACTGAAGTAACATCCTAAAGTACTCTTCCTGTCGATGGCACTGCCTGCCCAATCTGAATCAACATAACCCTCTAGGTTAATCTTTTGATTCACATCGTACTTGAGCCCATAATCAATTGTACCCTTCAGGTACCTCAGAATATGCTTTGCAGCAGTCAAGTGAACACTTCTCGGATCTGTCAAGTACTGGCTCATGGTGTTCACAGCAAAGAAAATATCTAGTCTCATGTTCATCAGGTACATCAATGACCCAATCATCTGACGATACATCGTAGCATCAACCGATTTTGACGAAGCATCACTCAATAGCTTCAGGTTCAATGCCATAGGTGTGGCCATAGCCTTGCAGTCCATCATCCCGAACCTCTTCAGGATCTCTACTACATACTTCCCTTGTCCAAGGAAGATTCCATCTGTACTCTGCCACACCTCCATACCTAGAACAATAGTGCATCAACACATAGCAGGAGCATCACTGGTCTTCCACCTTCAACCTTGGATCAAAGGTTGGAATCCATTTTACTCTCAGTAAATCCTAGAATCATCAGTAATATGCCCATCCTGTCGTACCATGTCGAACCTCAGGATCTTCTGCAATCACTCCCTCTGAAGCGGAGCATCATACTCCCTCTGTCTTCCGTACTCTATGCACTGAAACATTCTGTGCTGGAGTGACAAGTAGTATCCATCTAGGATCACTGGATACTAAGATCCTCTATCTTGAACTTCTTCAACAGTTCATCTTGCACCCATCTGTGAGCTTGTTATCCTCTATCAACCTTGTAGCAAAGGTTAAGATACTCATCAAGCTCATCATGTATGTGTTATCCCATGGGTGTCTTCTGAACTCGTACAAGGCCTTCTTTCATTTGCACACATGATTATGCATGTCATGTGACTTCACTTATATTAGCTGTAAATGTTTCTTTGTAGACTATACCTTCTCTTCATGAGAAGCCTCATGCTACGAATCTTGCTTTGTATCCCACGATGTTTCCATCTACTGCATGATCGAACTATGAAATTCTCTTCGGGTCTCGATACTACTCCTAGACATCATTCTTCTTGAACTGATCTTCCCTTTATTCTTGGTGGCTGGAAGGTTCTACATCAATGATGTCACTGCACTCGTCATATTATTCTTGTCTTGAAAAGTTGTCACTTGTTCTTCAGAACAAGTCTTCATTCTTCTTTGCTTGTAGGCTATTATGTATGCAGTCTTTCCTACAAGTCAAATGCATTTGTATGGTTAGAAACATTTCATAAGGAATATTCATACT
Organism: Pseudotsuga menziesii; assembly: GCA_001517045.1. NCBI lineage: Eukaryota > Viridiplantae > Streptophyta > Pinopsida > Pinales > Pinaceae > Pseudotsuga > Pseudotsuga menziesii. The sequence goes on from LPNX010509846.1 coordinate 158,510, forward strand.
GGAAAGTTACTATGCATAAGTATATGAACATGCAACTACTTTAGCCAATACAACATTCATCCATATCTCATTGAAACTTTCTAGATGCCTTCCATCTCTACCAAGACAACATTGATATTGTGCACTAATCCAATATGTCAGCAAAGAGGTTTCATTCTAGATAAGTAGCAATGGAGAATTTGTATAGCACCATAAGCAACTTACCCATCACATGCATATTAGTAGTATACTGTCATTAATGCAAACATCCTATCATGCATAATACAATAACTGAATATAAACAAATGCATAACAAAACAATATCATGAAATGACAATTGAGTACTTATCTTTATTTGTTTCGAGGGTAGACTCCTTATTGAGACTTCAGCTTCATCGTCTTCTTCAGTCATAATAGCATCATTTCTTATCCAAAATCTAAGGTGGATAAGAAGTTCTTCAAGATTTTAGTTCTTCATATTCCTCATTTCTTGAGGGATCTTCTTTGGATGAAAGAGCTTGATCTTCAATTGCTCCCACCTTCTCTTCTTGATCTTCTTCTTCTTGTGAGTTCTCTTTCTAGAGTATATTGAAAGTAATCACTTCCTTATGGAACACATTCCTCACATGAATGAATTCCACGATCCTGGGAGGCCATTCAAGGTGTCCATCACCACTTTTGCATTCTTCACTTTTTCTTTTACCGTTTCAAGTTGTTCTTTGATTTGAGAGACTCTTATGACTGCATGGTCTCTGCATTCTAGATCTCTTTCTGGATGGTTCATCATCCTTTGCAGCATGAGAATGATGTCTTCTTTGACCAAGTTCTTCTTGTGAAAGGCTTCTAACCTCGTCTCCGTCTGAAACTGGAACCTCCAATGGAAATAGCAAAGGATTAGATCTTACCGATTTGAGGTGTCCGTCCTTGTCCCGGAGTTTGCTGATCTAGGGTTTGTCGCAGAAACCTTAACTTTCAAAACTTGGAATATTTCAGATCTAATTGGACAAACAGATAGGTCTCTTCAAATGGAGCTGTCCAATGTACTCCTTTTCTAAAAACAGTGGAGGGAAGCTCCTAAAACAGGAAGCCCTAATTTTCTGATTTCTTCTGTAGAAATTCCTGTTACTGTTTCTGTGATATCTCTGAAATTAATGATCTTCTGTGTCTACAATTTCTCTCTGAGGTAACCTCGCATGTGCCTGATCCAACAATATAGGTTTCATCAGAATTGGTTTCACCATTTTGGATTTATGATCCTTTTCCCAAGATGACCTGTTACAGGACTGTTCAAAACATCGAAGTTGTACGGCATGCCACATGTCACTGGTTCATCCTTTGAGTCTGAACTTTGGACCACCATAATTAAATTCCGTTCCCTTTCTGGAACATCTTCACGAATTCCATTTGGACCTCGGTAGCCCAAGATATTGCAGATCTCCCCAGGTGTCCTGTTTATGGATGATTTATGGAAGAGGCTGGAGCCCTAACTTGGAGAGATCATATCTCCCAGAATATAGCGAATCTAAGGTTTCTTTTTGGACACAGATTTCATCAGGATTTTATCTTTGGCCCCTACAATTTTTAGCTTCTGAAACTTCTCCAATATTGGAATATAGCAACTGTACCAAAACGTAGCGGTTTTAGTATTTAGGGTTTCTCTTAGCTCAAGGTCAAACTAGGGTTTGACTTTCCCGAAGTTTCACCCAACAAAATTTCTTGATACAGGTCTCTAAACTTCGGTTTTGATGAGGAGAAAAATCCTATGCTGGTCTCACTCAAAAATTCCTCTTCTGTAGAAAGCCCTAATTTCCGACCCTAGTGACAGGTCCAAAACTGAAAAACCTCAGAATTGAATTATGTTTTGACAGAAAGATGCGCCCTAGGGAGGAGAGAAATTCCACCTTACTTTTGCTGAAAACTGTGGAGAAAGATCCACAAACAAGGAAGCCCTAGCCTCCGCATCTACATAGTGTCTTCTTCTCATGTTAGCTCTGATTCCATGTTAGTTTTTCAATATTTAAGCCAGCATTATGTTAGGATCTTTTCACTGAGAGAATAACAAGCACAGCAATAACATAAGCACATCACATGAGACAAGAGACACAAAGAGTTTTGATAGGGGAAACCATAAATGGAGAAAACCCCTCAACTTCCTCTAAGATAGTATCACCACAAGATGTGAAACCCAAAACAGTAAGATGACCTCCCAACACAACAGCAGCCTTCTGTCTTCTGTCAAGCCAAAGTATTTCCTTCTCCAAAGGTGCACCACACTTGAGAGAGCAAGTGATGTAATTCACAAGTGACAAATAGAGAGAATCACGCTCTCTATTTATATTAGTCTGTTCACTTGAATTACACTTTCACACGTAGGCTCGACCTAATATTACTTACCCGAGCCTACACCTTAATTAGTGTATAATAACTCAAGTGCCTCGAAACTGTGGGGACTTACCTAATGACTTGATATGACTTGATTACATTATTAATCCTCCTGATCGGAACATTGGGGCATGAACACATGACTCAAATACATAATAGAAAACATCCTGGAATAAACATCGGGTTACAATACACAAGATATATGGAAGAATACATTCTGAAGTTACATATACATCAACATAAACCTCCCAACTAGCCTAGAACTATGGAATAACATTATTTATATATGCTGTGCATGTAAATACATTTCAAGTTTTAATACATAATTTATATATTTGTGCATGTGTATTTCTCGACAATATTGTATATGTTTTTGATGCATTTAATGTGAATGGTAATTTTGAATTTAACATTTCAATAAGTGTACATAACAAGCCAGAAAGTTAACAATATCAAAATTTAAAACTTATCTTGTGTACTGTAGGCATATATAATTGAATTTGTAATAAATTAAAAGAGTGATAATGATTAGTGGATATGAGATGTCAATAGATTTAGTGACATAGGTAGATCCTAGCTGTTTGCTTGGAACCGTTGATATTATAGGGATATTATGGGGATGATGGATTGAGAACTCTTGAGTCCTTTATGATAATTTTGATGCTATGTATTGTTGTATTTATGTAATTTTATTTAGCTAATGAAACTGAAATTCGAATTCTGGAACAATGTCATACAATTCTACTCATGCAACCAAATTTTAAAGAATAACCCAAAGCTGTAATGCCTATAGAACTGGCCTAAAAAAGACATAAATTTGCAAAATATAAGAAAACATAGAAAACTACTGTAATTTTATTACTGAAAACAAAAATTAAATATTTAATATGCCTTCCATTATTTGTTACATTTCCAAAATTTGCTGACATAAATGTTAGCACAATAGAAAAATTTTGAGTACGACAAGATCACTAGAAATGCTTATTGCAACATAAGTTTCTTGCAACATAAGTATATATATCATTTACATGCTCAAATTTCTTCATAGCTTCCCCCTTGCTTCTCGCAGAAACAAGCTCTTACAGTGGCTTGTCATTCAACTACTCCTCACTACCTCAAAAAAGGTTGGGGGGGGCATGAAAGCTATGATGAAGACCTTGGGCCCTTGATGCTTTCCAGTACAAGCATTCACTCACACTAAAACAAGTGCATATCTCAAAGTGGTGTATGATGTCTGCTCCCCGATGGTTAGTGCTTCCCTAGTGTGAAAAAATAG